>QVNW01005255.1:0-13171 GCA_014825475.1 Pseudomyrmex flavicornis | reverse complement strand
TGTATCTTCTCCTGACCGTAGAAGAAGTTGTTTTTATTGTTACAGACGAAAACCACCCGTCACGTTTTCGAAATCAAAAATATACTCTCTTGTTATTCAATCGTGCAAGCAACACGAGTAATTTCGCTTGTACAAATACAAATTTGCAAGTGTAAAAAATGATTTTAAGGTAAGTGATATACGGTACAGATGAACACACAAAGTCCGATACGGCGGGAAGTATACAGGATTACGTAAAAACACGCTAATGTAATTTAGCAATCCGCTAAATTAATTATGCTCGCGTCAAAATTGCACCGATAAGTCTCTAGAACCGGTACAAGACAGATTAAAATCTCGGTGTGTGTTCTAATCAATTCACGCCTCTCATATGTAGGGATACTCGGTGTTATTCACGGCGCGTTTCATGGAAATGCAAATGATTCCGGGTTGCGTGTTTACCTTTGTAATGTCCCGTTAGACCACACCGCGCGCGGCGTCGCGTCGATTTTGCATTACAAACCGCGGTTAAGGAACGTCATTTCTCGAATGCGTATGGCGTACAGCACTCGGGAAAGAGAAGATAACAATGAAAGGAAAGAAATACAACGCGGGCTGCTCCGAGGCCTCGCTCCGTACAAAGGGCGAAAAGTGATCCGCGTCGTTCGAGATCAACGACTTCTCACCGCGCGCGTGAAACCGAGCACTTTGTTCGGTCCCGATACCGATCTTGAATATTGTGCGCCGTGATTATTCGTCGGCTCTTGTGTGCCTTAGATAAGTGCGATAATAGAAGCATCTCTCAAGGGTGAATAACATAATACGCGTTTTGATCTCTCTTGTGACATTTTCTAGTTTCTTAGACTCGACGATTAGGCGCCAACAGAAAATCGATTCTGTTTCCTGACCACGTTTCACCAACTATCTAAATCTAACTTTTCGTTTTGTTTTGTTTCGCACTTTACAAATAAACTTTCGAGAACAAAATATAATGTTCGGAATATTATTTCTCTTCTCTGTTCTACTGTATACAAATCCATTTGTTTGGAATGTCACATGTGTCACTCCTCTTCTGTTTAGAGATTATTCTAACACACTGCGAAACATTAATCCGAACACGTAACGAATTACGTTGCAAATATATAGTTTTTTTTTTGTTTTAAACAGACAAAAGCTTCACATACAAACGCTGATCCGCGGTTTTTGTACATGCTTAATAAATCGAACGGTAAGAAATTCAATTCGCACTGTCCGTTTGGCAATAAATCTCACGGCTTGTCAGAAAAATCGCTTTATCTTCCTCGGCGCGGGCCCTCTCACGTCGAATTAAGTGAGCGCAGTTTGTTTGCTCGTGTCGTCGGTATTTTAGGTGGTGCGCGGAAGGGGAGAGTGGGCTGAAAAGCTGGCGGACGGTAACGCCGGGTGGTGGACGGGGGGGAGGGCGAGCCGCCGTGCATGGACTCGCGAGATACGAGAAATAATGGCAGCACGGTATACGCACGCCGCTTGTACACACGAGGCCCCACATTCGCCGAGAGAAACTGACCGCTGAACAGTCCAACGGGGGGGTTAAACGGGGGGGAGGGGGTGGCCTTGTCACCACTCCTGGCGGTAATAGCGCCGACAATAATCATTTATTGTTCCTCAATGGCGTCGACGCGGTGTGGCGGACGTCGGCTCGTGTTTCGAGAGGGTGGGAAGTGATGTAGAAAAGGATAGAGAAAATAACAACTCTACATCCCCGACGGGAGAGATTTTTTTCCCGGTCTTACACAACTCTTTTCGACGCTCTTACCGTGCGAACGAAGATAGATAGGCGATGAAAAGAAATCGCGAAAAAAAAGTGAATAACCCTTTTGCTCGATATTCTTTTCGTCAGAGGAAAGCGACCTATCATATCCGAGAGTTCCTCGAGATAGCGTCCGTCTGTGTTTCGACCTCTGTGTTTTCTTTTGATAAATAGCTTTTCCGTCAACCGACTATCGCGCTAAGCATATTCTTATACACGTGAGAGACGTGCGCAGTTATATAAGAAACATTTACGTTAGAGAGAGAGAGAGAGAGAGAAAGAAAAAGAGACAAACATTTAATAACCGCATCGTATTCTTCGGTACAGCGTAACAGCACTTTTTGTTTTCTCTCTTTTTTCATTGATTTGAAGAAAACACAGAGTAGAGAAACGTGTTTCCCAACACATCTTAAGTAATATAGATGTATTAATTCTCGGTCTACGTCTACATCACTACTGTCGCGCACGAAGTGGTGGATTATTAATGCGACCGAGCGAATGTGTGTACGCGTCTCCCCATAGAAGCAAATCTATGTGTGTATATGCATAGTGCATGGGCGATAAACACTCGATGAGCAAACGGTGTGTGCTCGACATTTGATTGGGCGAGCCGCGTAATGACGGGGTACTGTCATGCAAATCTTGTCAGTAGCCCCGGCGCGCTTATGGCTGCTATTGCTTATGGCGGCTACGCCCGTAGGCATTCACTCATCATCCTTGTTTGGCGACTGCAAATCGATGATTTGTGAATCCCAGAAACTTAGCGCCGGTCTTCGCGACCCGGCGGCGATACAATGACGTCGCGGTTAACGACGTCTGTGAAAATATACACAACGATTTGATTTGTATTACACATTTGCCAAAGAAGGATACATACATAGACATTTCAAGACACACAAAAGAAATGACTTTTTCTCTCTCATTCGAATTTCATTCAAATCGCGTTTTTCTCGCCGCGCTAACAGATATATAATTCCCCAGATATGTAATTCTTATCATTGCTGGTGCAATTGCATCGCGAGGGCGAAACGAATTACTACGATTAAATGAATAATAACAATGGCTATTTCAATTCACGGTCGAGCGGCCTTCAACGATGCTTTTGTACCGCACGGTGGTGCGTCGATTCGCTCTTTTTCATCTATTCCCAAACGCGCGCGCGAGCTCGCGAATCGACAAAACCCACCCCCGCCAGCCATCTAAAATACCGAACCATGTGGTGACCATGGCCGATGTCCAAAGTAGAGGATGGCAACGCGTTTATAATTTTTTTTGTTTTACAAGTACACACACACGACGCCATCCTCACCACCAGTCGGATAAAATTTATATTTGGCTCGGTGCGTTATCGTTGATTTATCGTGAGACCTAGTTTTCCACATTTCTCTGAACATTTTTTTTTCGCATAACCATTTTTCCATCCTTCCGCGTTTCGAAAAAACGGGAGAGAAGAGAGGAAATAGCGACAAGTTATCGCCGCGTGAAAGCACATGCACGACCGGTGATCGGTGGTTTTCGATATGTCATGAACAATAATGCGACTCGAGCGCCTCGTAAAGCTGCGACAGGAGTGACAGTGCCGTGCAATATTTAAAAAATCCAACAATCGTGTCGCGTGTAAATATTTTCTCTTGCGTGCACGTGTGTGGATTTTTTTGTTACGAAAATACGAACGAATTAAATTAAACGATAACTTCTACAAGCGTCTTATATGATTGCCGGCTGCTAGGTTATAGTTGTCGCGCGAATTTCTTTCAATACGAAAAATGAATTCCCAACGAAATTCCCAGTTTGTTCTTGCTCGAGGCTTAGCACAGATGTTGATTAGAGTGTACACGTATTTCGAAACGTAGGTGAGTTTATTGGTATACCAGCGCGCATGCGTATCTGCAATAACAGGATCATGAGCTTATAGTCGGAGCTTAAGGGGGTTCGATCAATTATTGTTCGCCTCCTATCTACGTCATGCCGAACCGGAGCATCGGGCGACCCACAACAGGCACATTCTAAACGTGCACGTTCACGCGTGGTGCTTTCTATTGTTACTCGCAACGCACAAGTTATCCACACAACAATTTCCGGTAAAGAGAAATTTCAATCGTTTCTTCGAAATATTCTCGAAATCAATTATTTCTTCCAATTTGAACATAATTTTTCTTCACATTTACTTGGACACAGGTAATGTTTTTTTTATTATTTTACAGCATAATTCAACTCGTTGGAATTAAATTAAGCGGCACACGCGTACATTTTTTAAATCTGTTATTAACAATATTTGAACAATTATTCTCATGCAAAATTTGTGTATAAATATTATTTGTTATTCTCTTCACAGAAAACACTCCGAATATATATATATATATATATAAAAAGCAATAATTAATTCCTTAATCATATAGTGTTTTAAAAATTAAGCTTTTTGCACGGTGATCGTATATCATTTTGTAATTTTCGTTTATTGTCGGCGGCGGGGATGGCGATGGTTGTTCGATTTTTCGAGTAATTTGTGCGCATTATCAAAACACTCTTATTATTATGCAATACCGTAACGATCGCGACAATAGCGCAGATTATCGCGTGTGAAACGTTCTATAGGAGAAGCGAGATCGGTTGGTTGACTATATCGTCACGGCTAGGCCGCTTATCTCGACGCTGTGGCATGCTAATCAACGGGGACTACTGCGCCTACACGCTTGTATATAGGACAAACGCTGCGTTCCGCCAGTTATCTCGATTTGTCCAAATAATCCCGGAACAAATCGCCGTGGCAGCGATTAACTTCCGCTTCGTTTCTATTTCATGCAGTGCAACGCCTGTCGGCAGCGCCCATTCGTTTCTGCTTCCTCCAGTTAGAGCGTTACAAGCGCGGTATCGATAGCAAAGCTGACGCGTATAAATTCACTCTTTCGAATGGATCACCGGCGATTCTACCGAAATCATTCCGCCCAGTAATTAATGTGTGTGTATCTCTCTCTCTCTCTCCTTCCTTTCCCTCCGTAATTGTCCCGTAATTGACTCCGCACGTTCGTACCGCTTCGATCGCGAAACTTTTTCCTACGCACGTATAATTTCTGGCTCGCTTCAATAGATTCGATAAAATCTGATTTATCGGGAACTGCATCGAACGATTTGCAATTTTGCTTCGTGTGTACACGAAGATTACGGTTAAGATGAACGCGACAGTCTCGCGACGTACGAAAATCTCGGCGAGAATTTGTCTCTCGTTGGCGTTCGCGCTGATTACGCGTCAGTCATTTAGGAACGGGAAAATAGGCGGGCGGAAAAGAAATAAGAAGTCGCGGGAAGAAAGCGGAGCCTAAAAAACAGTTGTTGTTGCGAAAGTGTCCTTTACCGTCGCGTTTACTCCCGCGTCGCGAGAAAGCGAGTACGAAAGAGTGAGAAAGAGAGAAAAAGACAGAAGCGCGAAGGAAAGGAATAATATTGTCCCGCTACGAGATCTCTCTCCTTCCGGTGAACTCCCTGGTGGCGTACCTCCCGCTGCTTTTCTCGAAACGAAGAGAAAATTGGAAGAGACTGGAGGCGACTGGTTCCAACCGGCGGTGGCGGCGGCGGCGGTGGCGGCGGGGATAGAAGAGACGCCTGCCCGTAGCCCAAGAAGAGATCTGCTCTCTCCCTGAAACGCGCGCGCTGTTCCTCGGGGACTCGCGAATGAAATTTCATTTCGGGAGCGCCGTAATCCCGGAATTGTTACTTGACTTCGTTCGCGGAACGAGAGCATGAAAGGGATCCTGTAGATTCGTGCTGTAATCGGTGAAATTCCCTTCCCTCTCCTCCGTCTCTTTTCCTGCTTCACTCTCTCTCTCTCTCTCTCTCTCTCTCTCTCTCTCTCTCTTTTGCGCCTCGCGCTACTTACTCTTCTTTAACCGACACGAGACTCTCATTGTTTCGTACCACCTGTGTTTGCAATTGGACTCGACTCGAATTCCAAAGGGATCGGCCACGGAGCCCTCCCCATGATAAGACTTTGAAGGCGTCGCAACGAATAGGAGCGACGTAATTCGCGTGAATGTTCGACGCGACGAGTGCGTAAAATTGTTCGATATTCCAATTTGCCGATCGTCAAGAAATTGCGGAGAACACGAGGTTGTGGTTTATCGTATCCCAAGACGATTAAAATAATATTTATTTATGTTTGTTACATCCAAAAACTGTAACAAGTTAATATCGAGTCTGAGATCGGCAGACATTTACCTGCGACACGATTGTCAATTGTGTGAAAAATCATACGGTCGAGATATTCGGAAACTGTGACTTTTCTTGGTTTCTCACGTTGCGTTTTCTCGGTTATAAATTCCGTTTCCTTATTTCCTCGCCACGGAACTATTCGAGCATTCGCTGTGATCTCACTTTGCTAATCTAATTTTCGGCAAGAGATTAATCGTATAATTCAACGAGTGAGAGACGTGCGGACGTCGCCGATGCGGGCCAAATGGCAGTCGGATTCAAGAGAATCGATTTCTCCATCGATGCGATCGAGAAAGAAAGAGAGAGGGAGGGAGAGAGAAGGGAGGAAACCTGGGAAGGAATAGATAGTAAGACGCATGAAACTTTAGATCGCGAATACCTCAAGGAACCTCAATTAATCATTCATATCGGCAATATGTGTGATATCGACTCGAATTACTTGAGGGCGACTTAATCCATTTATATAAATTACGTCTGTGTGATTCATGCATTATCGACATATAAGAGAGAGAGAGAGAGAGAGGAAGAAAGGAGAAGAAAGATAGTATCTTTATAATAACGCAGCGTGTGTACGTAATAAATATCTTTTCAAAAGAGTTTCTCTCGTATTATAATAAATTGTAACAATAGTCACACGTAAAAAGATCACTTTTTCACACGTAAATAAAAAATGACGCGGTGTTCAGAAATTTTCAGTGATTTTAAAAAACAAATAGAAAGAAACTTGAAGAAGAAGAGATCAAAGATGCCTTGCTGAGTCATTCGTTATGTGACTGTCGCTGTAAATGTAGCAGAAAGAAAGAATTGTTAGTGCACGAGAAAAATGACACGTGCTGAATGGAAAGAGCGAGCAAGAGAGAGAGAGAGAGAGAGAGAGAAAAAAGATAAAGACTACGATTGCGGGCGGAATGAAGGAGAGAAAAGAGAGAGTGCTCCAACGCGCGATTAGATGACTTGTCAACCTACGAGGAAATTGCGTTTTACAAACTTGTTTCGAGAAAAGAATTGGAGGGAATTGCGGAGACGGGCGGGCGCGAGCTGGTCGTAGGCAGGTAAGGCAAAGGAGGGAAGAAAGGATGGCTCGAGCCACGCGTTAGGAGAGAGAACCCGGGATGAGCGAGAGAAGAGAAAGGGGAAAAAGAAGGAAGTCTCTTCCTTGCGTTAGGACCAAGTAGAGAGTCTGAGCTCCGAGCAATGCAAAGTCGCTACTTCTGTCGCAGCTCTAGCCCGCTTTTCTTCCTTCAGCCGATTCCTCTTCCCTTCCGTCTCGTTTCTCCAGCTACTCCTCACAAAGAGAGACACAAATTGCCTTGGAACTTAGTTTCACAGGATATAAAAGACTTTCCGATTACGTTACCCGTATTCCGTGATTGATCTGAGATGACGATTGCGAGAGCAACTCGTTTTTTTTTTTTTTTTTTTTTTTTTTTGGTCATCGTCGTTTCAAGGAATTATGCGAGATGCATTATTTCCAGAACCTGGCGGGATACATTTCCTCCTACGTGCGCCCGCGGTATCTACGCGCGGCGTTGGTACGCGGTTTACCGTCGGTCTTGTCTACAATGTTGGTCATTTTTCAACAGCGGACAATTTATTTACGGAAAGTGTGTCACGTAGTATAATATTATATTTTAATGCCGCGCCGCGCGTGAAAACATATTACATTACTATACTTTCTGGTTTTATCAGCGCGACATTATGTCACATTCTGCACGAACGTAATAAAGACATAGTACGCGTAGAAAGAGACACACACACACACACACACTGTTTTTCACGCATATGAGCGTCAGTAATGTGACAAAATATTGGCGAGTCTCGAGCCAGATTTGCGCCCGGCGGACGCGTTTGTTCATTAGCCAAAGTTTCAAAGGATGAAATTACATAGCGCGGACTTACCGACGGCAAACGCGAGAGACCAACTGGACCCGGGGAAAAGGACCACACATATGTCGGGAGAGAACGGACGTTTATTTAAATAAATAATACAAACATCGGCACACGGTCGAAAATCATTGAGTCGGAAGCGATACGGTCGGACGTAGCGAGTACCCGAATTACGAGACTCAGCGGATTTCACAGAGAAACGATCCTCGGCCCGAGCGAGTCGACCGATCGGCGGCGATTGGCCGGTTCTTTTCGGAACACCCCTCGAGCGTAGTTTATGTAGTTTACATACGCCGGATAAAGCGAAGGCTTTGCGAGAGAGAAAGAGAGAGAGAGAGAGAGAGAAGCGACGGAGATAAGCCGCGTCCGTTCGCCTCCCCTCTTCTCTCTACATCCCTCTTTTTCGCCTAATATGACGATAAAGTAAGGAAAGTCCCGCGGAGAATGACAAAAAAAAAAAAATGAATCTTACCCCGCGTTGTGATTCTTTCGGATTTCACGCTTCAGAAGAGGATCTCGCCCGTGACAGAATTTCCACCCCAATTGGTTTCCACTCTGCTCGCGCGGAGTAATAAATACGGCGGATCGGCCTGTTTCTGCCGCATGAATGGGAAACGGAGAATAAAGGCGATATTCGTTCGCATATCGCGTCGCCTGACGGTAACAAATAATACGCATACATATAATCACAGGTTTACGAATTCATTGTCAATTTTGTTCCGTTCAATTATAAATTATTTAATGTATCCGACATCCCTCCGACATACAACGCAAAAATAATAGTATTTTTAATACTTAATGAACTAAGCAAAAAGAAAATATAAACACGCGCCTAATAAATGGGCGACTAAGGTTGAAACATACAGCGAAAAAAAAAAAAAAACTAATGACTACTGACGCCAATCACGTCTTTCTCCGTTTGACTGATTTTACCGATGCTTTTGCCGCGCACGGAGAGAATTTTGGCAAAACCGACAGAGACGTTTGATTTCCGTGTTTATCGGTGCAAAATGTACATACGGAAACGGTCACACGGGCGCGATAACGAGCGCGAGGGCAAAGGACTGGACGTACGTGTTTTCGAATTTTCCGGTCGACCGCGTCGATGCAAAGGGCGCGCGTAGGCTAATGATTCTCTTCCCTCTCCTGGTTGATCTTTCCCTCTATTATCCTCTCTTACGTGTAGCGCGCGACGACGACCTCCTCGTCGTCTATTCCAATTTACGTAACGTGCGAGAGAGAGTTGACCCATAGTTTCATATCGATAAAGCGAAGAGGATCGGTAAGAATCGGAGAGAAAAGTACCCGGGGAAAGTTCGAGGGAAAAATTCCCACTGAATGAAATATTTCACGGGTCCGATTGTGAGTTTCGACGTTTTCCGGTTGATCGGACGATGCGCCGTGAGCACCGACGTGGAAACCTCCATCCTCTTTCCGACAGACCGCCGCTGCAGCCGTCACCCCGTAAAAAAAAAAAAAAAAAAAAAAAAAAATCGGTTGATATCGAGCCTTCATCGCGTATTCCATCGTATCGGCCGCTGACGGATGACATCGCATTTATTTTGTATTGTTTCGATTCGCGTTCATTGCGCATCGGCAGCGCGATCGATATAAACTACAACTAAATCCATTAGGAACATTGTAGCTTAATATACCAAGTCAAATTGCAAATACCATGTGATACGACGTTTAGTAATTTAATACATTAGGAGAATAAAAGTTTGTTTATTTAACATCTTGACAATGCGAACACGGACGATTGTATATGTACGTACGGTGTATTTCTTCAAGAGTTTTTCCGTATCGATTGCACACAATCGCCCATGTTTCGCAGTGGAAAACCGCCACCGAGGAATCCTCGGTGATTCTTTCATGAGGAAAAGCTCAGGAATGAGAAGAAAAGAAAGAGAGAAAGAAAAAGAGAGAAATAGATGGATCGCAAAAAAAGAAAAAAAGTCGGGATTTTACTCGCGGAATTTACCAACACTTTTGATTCTCTCTCGCTTGTTTCCCCCGCCGTCCGTTCTACTTCCTTCTTCGTTCGCGCGGTCGTGAAGTCGTGCTCGTTTTTCAATTGACGGATCCACTCTAATCTCACGTGTAATCGCTCGGAAAGATCGCGAGTCGCTTTTCGGTCGCACATTCCGATAAGTTGATTGCGATACCGCAAAGAACGGCGATACAAAGCTATTGACCTAAGATGTACCTCGGGCTTTTTTAAAATCGGTCATCGATTGTTGTTGTGTGGTTAGCGTAGAGGTCGCCAGAAAGTAACGACCTGTGTACAAAAAAAGTTTTTTCTCCTTGTTTTTTTTTTTTTTAATTAAAATATTAAACTGCGATCTTCGTATCTTTACGCAATTGTTTTCAAAATATGTTAACACTTTTGTTTGTTATCACGGACTAGATTTACGAGCGGGGCTCTATTTTTTTTTAATATAATGAGCGGTGAACTATTTCAACTATTTCAATTATGACATTTTCGGTCAAACAACAGATCATAAAAAGAAGAAGAAGAAGAAGAAACTTTTATTTGATGAAGGATCTATCGCAATGAGGCCAGAAAGATTCCGAGTTGTCTGAGCAATCAGCCACCCGCATGTTTGGATTACTAACCCTCTACTTCATCTTTTCACTCTCTCTCTCTTTCTGCTCCTACATAAATTTCCCTCTTTCTTTGTTCGAAAGACTTGTCTCCATTGATCTTTCTTGAATAAAGAACTCCGCGTAATTAAGAGAGTAAAATAACACTGTCATTATAATTCTATTAGATAATCTATTAGTTTGTAATTAAAGCACCAATCTATTTTCGCAATTATTCTCTCGCCAGAGAGAATGTGCGCGTATCTTCTATCGGAATGGCCGGAATTAATTCAGATACACATGAAGCGGCTTGAAAAGGCGGAAGGGCGAGATCGAGAGAGGAACTAACAATGCCGTGTCTCTCTGCAGCCAAACGTTCGGAATAACGCGAAAACGTGATAACTGCTACTCCGACGGCGGAACTCGCTCGTCCGAACAAAAGTCTAATTCGCGCGGTGGCATTAGCAACGAGAGGAGGGACGCGGGTACGTATCTACATATATATATATATATACATATATATAGCCCGGCTCGTACGTTTCTCTGAAATGGCCGAGCTTGGCTGGCTGGCTGGCTGGCTGGCTGGCTGGCTGGCTGGCTGGCTGGCTGGCTGGCTCGCTCGCTCGCTCGCTCGCTGGTCGAGGCAAAATTTACCGTGTGTCGAAGGCAGGAAGTTCCACGGTCCTCCCACGCGCGCGCAATGACAAAGGACAACGGCCGGGCGATGCGCATTCGTACGGATTCTACGGGCAAAGTTTGTTGAAGGCAGAACCGCTCGCTCGTTCGCGTGCTCGTGTGCATCTGGTGCGGTCCATGCGTATAGACTCGCTGCTCACATGAGAAGCCACCCCCGCTTGAGAATACGTGGATATTGTATTAGGGACTTAGGTGCGCCGAGAGAGGATATGGAGAGAGAAAGAGAGAGAGAAGGGAAGCAGACTAGAACGTAAGTGCGTCCTGTGCGGCAGGACGAGAAAGGGATTAGTCGAACTATTCGCACGGAATTGTGGCTCGAGAGCGCGCATGCTGCTGTCCTATTGGACTGCTTTGCGTTGCCTTCCTTCGGGAAACATAGTCACATGGCGGGATGGCGAATTCTCTCTCTCTCTCTCTCTCTCTATCTCTCTTTTTCTGTGTGACACCTTTAGTTTCTGATGGAGGAACTCGACGTGGGGAGAAGAGGAACGCCAGGCAAAGTCACAGTATATCACGTTTGATTACCCTTTCCGATCCGATTGTACAGCGCCAACGAATATAGGTACTTTGTACGAGTTCTCGTTGTTCGCGCGAACTCCCGATGAGACAGAGGGTCATCGGGATTGCGCCGTGTCCGCTTTGGGATACAGCGCGTTTGAAAACTGCGTCGAATAAAGTGTAACGTCGTCGTTTCATTTGCACGTCTTTGAAGAAGATCCGAAATGTGTTTCTATAAATATAAATTACGATCGATGGGTGCGCATATCGACGCGCACTAACAGCTTATGCGGAAAAAAAAAAAAACTCGTTTAATTTACAATCTCGCCGATTTCCATTTACAGTTTCTCGAGGCATTGCATTTTAATGTAAAAATAAGAAATTCTAAAACTAGTTTTAAAAAAGTGCACACATTTGCCAAAACATATGACGGGGACTGATCCCGAACGCCGTCGATCGATCGATCGTTCTGACGGTGTAAATGCGTTTGAGTCAGTTAGGAGGTAAATGTAATATCGTAGCTAATCTGATCATCAGCACACTCTGCCGAATCATAGCGCTTCCTGGATGTTACCGAGTCTATATGCGTGTTTGAGTGTATGTGTGTGTGCGCGCGCGTGAATACGACTAAAAAGTATATCGCCCGTTGCCGTGTCTTTCTTGTAGCGATATATATATATATATATATAATATGTCGATGATATAATCGAATTCTGCCAATAGCAGCTATACGGCAATAGCGCTGATAGCGGCGGATGCTGTTAGAATATTCTGGACATAGCCCAGAAGCTGCTTCTGCGGCAAATGGATTTTCATTCAGAAAGGCATCGCGCGGCGGGTGAGTATAGTCGAAACCGCGGGAAATCGCCAATATTTTAAGTGTTTTCATAACTTTTCTCCCGGTCTTGTGTGCAGGAAGCAAACGATATCGGGAGGGGGCAACGATCCAATTAACTGTCAAACGCCAACGGAGAAAAAAACGCAAAGCTCTCTCCGGATGAAATAGTTTTTCTTTTCGCAGATGATGAAAAACATTGTTTTTTTTTTTTTTTTTACAGAGTTCCGAATTATTTTAATAACAAACGCTCGTTATGGCCGTTTCCCGCGAGATGACGATTTGCGGGCTCAATTAAATCAGTGTCCCTCGAATTGACAGGGGTCGCGTCCGCCAGTACGTAAAACGCGTCACTCCGCTGCCAGATGAGCCAGAATAACGCGCGTCGGTTCGACGATAATTTATGTTATCGTAGGGGCGAGCGCGTGCGCGCGCTCCCCGAATCCTGATTCTGGCGCAAGAGTTATAGACTAATTAAATCGGTGACGGAGCGTGTTAGTGCTTTCACCGAATGCACGCCGGCTAATTACCAGTTTACGACGAACCAATGGCACGGCGGACGATTTGTCGGTCCCCTTCTAATTGCACGCATCAACGTTCGTTGTCAGCTTGTAATTCCACGCCGGCGCTATTGATTAAGCGCTAACACTTGCGAAAACGCAACGAAACTTTGTGTCGCGATGTGTGTGTGTGTGTGT
>QVNW01005249.1:0-11976 GCA_014825475.1 Pseudomyrmex flavicornis | reverse complement strand
AGCGCACACGTACACAGCTGTTCGCTTGTGTGCGTATCCCCTCCACTTGCTGCTGCGTGCTTACTGAGTCCACGATCTGGCATCTCTGGGCACAAGCGATTTCCGGTTTCTATTTTACCACCAAGAAAATAGCGCCGACGCGTAGATTAGATTAGGATTAGGGTAGGATTAATGTGTATGTCACTCATATATGTAATACTTCTATATCGTTAGTCGTGTATCTTCGCAATGAGAGGCACGAGCCCCGAGAAAGAGACGCATGAAGTTCAAATATGGACATAGGTCGAGCGTCATTATGCGCAGGCGCGTCTACTAAGCGAGTGCAAACGAAAGAGAGGCATTAGAAAGTGAAACGGAAAGAACGCGAGAAAGAGAAACCGGACTTCTGACAGACAAATGTTAATTACTGGATGTTTTAAATTCACATCGGAAGAGAATAATTAAAATTATAAATACAAGGTTTTTCATTGTAATTAAAGTATCTTGAGAATAAAACATGGATTGGAAAAGGTTTAATGTAACCAGTGCATATGCGCACAAAGCAGCTGGACATTGCGCGAGAGAGAGGCTACTATAGTGTCTGCAACGTAACGTTTGGGCTTCAGGTCAGCACCGTACTAACGATATATTAGTATTACATTTATGATGTCACTTGAGTCGGTTGAATTGTGTCTTGTCTTGCTAGCGTTTAAAGCAGTCGTAATAATCTAACCCTAACCCTAACTTAATCTACGCGTCGCCATTTTCTTGGTGGTAAGATGATCCGGAAATCACGCCGGACACAGCTATTCAACCGAAGTCAGCGATCTAGGTATAGTATAGATATCTGTGGATACTATGTATAGAATACGCCACATGAAATAGCTAGGTTTTGGAACGAGCTATTTCAAAATTAGTTATTGCGTATTTGTAATTCGTAATGTAAATTTTGAATCTGCTAGCAAAAGAAACTATTACATACGCATCTAACTTTATGTATATTACAATCAATCGTTTTATTGGTCGACATTTCCATCAGTGACGTCGATAAAAGTAATCGCAGTGAACAGTCAACTTCCTTTGCTCAGAATCGATCTTCTTTAATGGCCGCGTTCAACAGAACAATTACTGAGTTATCTTGTCAACGGACTATTCCTCAAAATCTGCGACGGTTCCAAAAAGTATGATCCAATCATAAGTGAATATCTCTCAACCGTTGTGCAACTGTTGAGTTGACTGAACGCACCCATTAATCGTTGATTTTTTAGTTCTAAAAGTAAGAGCCATTGACCGCGTTAAGCAGACACAACTGTTGTATAACGGTTGAGAGATAATCACTTATGATTGGATCGTACTTTTAGAACCATTGCAGGTTTTAAAGAATAGTCCTATCACAAGTGACCATCTCTCAACCGTTATGCAACTATTATGTCTGCTGAACACGGCCAATCACATTCAATTGCTACTTAGCCGCTTAGTGAGTGTGTTTCTGAATGCAATCAGTAATATGACATAATGGCGGATCGCGTCTTCACACCGGTATTGCTATTTCAGTGATTCGCGACGGTATTGAAAACTAGAATTGCGTGCAAAACGCACGCACGCATACGAATATATGTATATGTACACACGTATGCATTTGTGTTTCTTCTCCACTTCTCCAATCAAAATTACTCCGTATTTTCATGTATCACTCCGCGATTGTCGCGCTCTCGTGAAACGTTTGTGATGCTTCTCGTCATAGCTGCCGTTGTCGTCGAAGTGTATTATCGATCACATTCTTAACCGGCGACAATGTGTCGCTGGAAATGATGGAGTTGATAGTAGCGTGTGACCTCTTCGTCGATCGAGTCGCGTCTACGCGATACATTCGCTGTTGAGTGCAAAGAAGACGTATCACACTCTTCGCAGAAGATCACTGACGACGCTTCGTGTCCGTTTGTTCGGTCGTTATTCAGTGACAAGGTAAGCGCGGCAAAAAAATACGAAATACTTAAAAAACACGATTATTTATGTATATATGTAATTATATTATTGTCATATTAATATTACTTGCATAATAATTTTCTTTCTGAAAAAGTTTGTGTATTTGATACAAAATTATGTAGTATGAACATGCTGCGTACTTTGATGACTGGTCATCGACTGGTCACTTATGTGATGTTATATTAAAAAGTTCATAACTGGAAATATATGTATTATATATGTACAATATATGTAATATATATATAATATATATATTATTCTTTTACAATTTTATAACTTATACTTTTAAATTTAAATAATGAGTTTGATTTGTCTTTTTGTTTTTGTATGTAGATTGAGACATATATATGTATACTTTTATGTACATGTACATTTTATTTCTATTATTTATTAAGAATGATACAAATGATATAAATAAATCATAAAGCAACAAATAAAAAGTAGCAAACATTTGTTTAAAAAAAAGTGTTTAAAAAAAAAAACATTTGTTTTAAAAAAAGTTGTTTTACAAAATGAATTTCAGTATATACAGGTGTTTGTTTATTAAATATTTATTTTAACAACTATAATAGATACATATATATATATATATATATTTTTTTTTAATACATGATTATATATGAATATACAAACTCTTAATATTGAGCAAATGCATTCTTTTTATTACTCGCAAGATATCAAGCGAAATAAATAATACAATTATATCCCTGATAGGAGAACATTTATGAAATTATGTGACGAAATCTTGCATAAAAATTGATTTGCAATTATATAGACATATTTTAAGAAATAAATGTAAAAACATTAATATTTTATAAAATATTTGTAGTTGTTTGCAAAATTAATTATCAAATATTATTTCGGCAAAACAATAACGATATGGCAAATCATCTTAGTATATTTGAAAAATTAATTTTAAAAAGAAATTGTCCAATAATTGAGAAAAAAACTTTCAGCTATGTGATGTTTAAAACATGTAAAAATATAATTACACATGAAAAAATCAGAATAATTCATATATATGCTTATAGAAATGCACAATCCCAATAAATTGTGAAAATATTGCACAAAAATGGCATCATAAAGTGACAAAAAATTTCACAATGATTATGCACAACGATTCTTTTCTAATTTTTGACAAATATTATTTACACAATTTTACTTTGACAAAACTGTTGCGTTATGGCGAATCATCTCAGTGCAATCATTGCAAAATCGTCGTCATTCATGATGCCATTTTTGTGCAATATTTTCACAATTTGCCTATTGGAGACAATGCTCGTATAATCTTTCCAATTTCCGAAATTCTGTGTTTAAAGTTCTGTGTTCTGATGCTGTTTTTTCGACAGTGCATAGTGGATCTTTGCACCAAGATGTGAAATCTATCTGTCCTGAATTACATTTTCCAATCTGAATGCAGTTAATGTATTTTTCTGTGATTGTCTATGTTCCTTTCACTTTACTTAACGAACGATTTTACTGGACGATTGACAATTCGCAATAACGATGCATACAAATATTACAAATTAGATTCACGCGTTAGATTAGATTTTCCTATTTTGTTTTCTTCAGGATTAATCGTTGGAAGTTTATTGATGAATTTTGATGGAAATTTAACTATAATTGATTTATCGTTGAATATAACGATAGGAAAGTCCTCCAGTTCAGTATGGAAAATTCAATTCAAGTAAAGTCATAAGGCGTTACTGAACTATATAGCAGGATGTTGTGCCAGAAAAATTAAAAATAATCATAAGTTGATCCCATACGTTTCGACTATATTTTTAGTCTTCTTCAGTGAGTACTACATTAAGAAGGGATATATATGGCAAACATTAACATAAATTATACATATTTTTTATAATTGAATATAATTGATTTGCTTACCAATACATATCTTGCAACTTATAATTATTTTTTTAACTGATATGGTACAAGATTTTACAAGTTTTTATTACATACGCGTAAGAAAATCCCATAATATATACTTTTTCGTAATGTTAGTCACTTAACAAACATACAAGAAGAGAGACAAAGAGAGAAATACTTGATGGGAAATAATTTTATATCGCATAAGCTTCGCATTTGTTTCGTGAGCAATTTTAACCAAATTAATCGTGCAAGAAGAATATTTGTAAATATATGAAATATTTGTAAATGTTTAATGAAAATTGTTTATATTATTTCACGTTTGAAGATCTTTTTTATTATTTTGCAAAGCCTTATACGCAATTGATATATGCATATATGATATATGCATATACATATACATGTATACGTATATGTATGTACATATACATATACATATACATATATATATGTATATGTATATATATGTACGTATATATATATATGCATAATATATATATGTATGCATAATATATATATACATATATATATATGTATATATATGTATACGCTCGCTAGTTACGTGCATATGCGCAACGCTGAACGCGGGGTCAATGTCCGCGTATGTGTTCTATTCTCATCGCGAATATATTCACTAATAAAGAGCGGTAAGATGTGCTCCAAAAAGTGAGACATAGTTTGTCGCGAATCTGTAAAGATTATTGCATGTGAAAAAATTTTCGTCGTAACCATAAAGTCGTAAGCAATTAAACCAATTACAGATCAATAGTATCTTATATTAGCTAGAATGCTGGCTTGTGATTGGTTAATTTGTTTACGACCTTACGACTACGACTAAAAGTTTGTCATGTGCAATGACCTTAACAAGTAGAATAGATTTTATGGCAACCATCACCACTCGGTAGTTAAAAGAGCTAATTTTGGTTTTTATTTCGTTTTTGTTTAATTTTTATTTTTTCGCTACTTAAAATCATAACACTACTTTCAAGCCAGATACGTATATGCAATAAATCATCATATATTTTTTAAAACTATTTGTTATTGACAAATCTATAATATACGTATTTTTTTCAAGTTTGATAAATATTGTATTGTAGATTCGATATTTCGGAGATTAAATATATGTAATAATTTGGTGATCTTTATAATCTTGATTGTTTCCGAGGTAGATATGTAAGATGATATCTCTCTACGTATTTTAGGAGTAAAGCGAAGAATCATAAAAAATGATAAAAATTTTACATAATATGAAATCACTGCTGCGTAGAGAAAATCTTAGAATAGCAAAGGAAGTAAAATTATTATTCTATTCATAAAATTTGTTGGCTTTGATAGGGAATTCTCGAGAATGTAAAGAGAAGGCTCTCTGCGAGAATTCTTCCTATGGGAAAGCATCTAAAGTTGAAGAACACGCATCTTCTCGCAAAAATTACATACACTTCGAGCGTAATCGCTATCGGACGTTGCACGAGAATTTATGTTTTTATTATTCCAAAATGCCATATTTTGTAGTTATTCACGAAAAAATAAAGTACTATGTTAATTTTCATCAACTAGATTTTAAGAAATTTGAAAAAAATTGTTACAAGAACTGACAATAAATAAGTTCTAAATTTGATAAGAACATATCTTCAATTTTTTACATTTGTACAAATTTAATTCGCCAAATAACGAAAAAACTGTAAAATAGTTTGATGAATAAGTGTCTTCATTAATTAATAACATGTCTCTTGAGTAAGAAGATATTTTATGATTAATTTAAGTATCAACATATCAAAATGATTTGTAGGATTTTTAATTGTTTCAGATATATGCGTGTGAGTATGATTTAATCTCTTTATCTTGTTAAACAAAATTTTATGCATACTTTATGTATATTCTAATCAACAAATAGATATAAAAATACAAAAGTGCTGAAAAATTAGATATTAAAAATGAAACAATCTTAAAATTAGATTTAAAAAAATAAAAAGTTAATTTTTGTTAAGTTTTGATTGTTTTGAAAAACAATCTTTTCTTATTTGCGATAAAAAAAAGATATAGAAAGATACTTTTATCTCCAAAATTTCGTTTTGCATCTGTAAAAAATATCTATTATCAAAAACATCTATCCAGGATACATTTTGAAAAGTATATTTTAAACGAGAAATATACGAGAAACTTTCAAGGCTTTGCTTTAAAACAATATACGAACGTAGATATAATGTATACTTACAATATCTATAAATAATGTTAGAGATTTTGTGATGCAATGTAATTTTAAACATTTATATACATATTATAATTGTGAACATTTTTACAATTGCGTGCTTTAAAGTAGCGACACTTTAACGACGATAGACGCTCGTACAGATAACGTATAATTAACAGTATCTATAAATAATATTTGAAATTCTCTGATGCAATATTATAAATATTTTATATTTTTAATATTTTTATGACAATTGCGTCTCTTAAAGTAATGATTCCAATTGCGTGCATTCTAATTCTTCAGATGTATCAAAG
The DNA here is from genome assembly GCA_014825475.1 of Pseudomyrmex flavicornis. NCBI lineage: Eukaryota > Metazoa > Arthropoda > Insecta > Hymenoptera > Formicidae > Pseudomyrmex > Pseudomyrmex flavicornis. Next base: position 5,637 of record QVNW01005249.1, on the reverse strand, counting down.
AGTTAATGTCTTATCCTGATCGTTCGAAATATTCCGTCGCACACAATAGGCATTTCTCTATTTTGTTTTTCTCTGCATATCCTTCTTGTCTTTTTCTCGCAATGAGGAGAATGCTTGGTTGTTATTGTTGCGGAATTTTCGTCAATACAAAACATCCTGCGTACAAATCAGAAGATACCTCTTTACAAATCTATCTTATTTTTATTTGTGATATAGTTTAGATAAAACATAAATATGTCTACAATATTATGCATGTGTAGTGAGCAAGCTCATGTTACTGTTTATCTACATGCGCTATATAACAATTCTCGAGCGATCTTCTACGTTCAGCGGTCCTCTTCTTTTCCTTTTCCTTTTTCTCCTGTCCATAATTTTTCTTTGGCCGCTTAGATCCTTGATCCCTCTCTGTCCGCTCTTTGCCCCCCTTCTTTCGTCTTCCTCCACTTTGCAATTCACGTGACCGGGACAGTCTATTGATTCCTCGAAGGTGCATGCGCCCTTGTGTACGCGATCTCTGCTGCCAAGGGGGTTTGTACATGATAGTGGGAACGAGTTTTGAGGAAATTTCGGTGGAAGGGATGTGTTGCTATATTTCATGAAAAGTGGAGTTGGAAAACATACTGTGTTGAGAGAAAGAGAGAGAGAGAGAGAGAGAGAGAGATAGAGATAGAGATAGATAGTCTTATCAATAAGAGAAAGACACAGAGATAGCGATGGAAATTAGACATCGTTCTCTAATGATTGTTTAAATAGTTTTACTGCAATGATATACTTTATAATAGTAAAATGAGAGTGGTCACTGAGAGTAAAACAAAAATTAAGAACACGATAAATAAAATAACATCATGATTTAATAATATTGTAGACATATTTATGTTATTTCAATTCAATGATTGAGAAAAAGGCTGTTCGAACCGATCGCAGGATGTTTTGTATTGACGAAAATTCCGCAACAATAACAACCAAGTTATACTTATGACTCTGAACCTATTGAGTAAATTATTTCAACCAAGATTTTGTCACATACCTAAAGAAATGTTTTATTGTCTCTTATATTTTAAAATTAATTACGACAGTAAAATTTTTTATTGTAAATTAACGTTAATATTGTAATCGGTTAAACAATCTATATTGTCATCACTAAATTCTACTAATTATGTCATACTCTAAATAATTTCCACTGATGATGACTTAAACCAAGAAAGTCGAAACATTTGGAATATTAATTTATTGGATATTTACTGCAAAATATCCGGTTCGAATAGTCCTTTTCTCAACCATGAATTGAATTGAAATTATATCATAAATGTTATAAATTGTTAGATTTATATAGTATTTTTAAGACAATTATTCTTATAAGAATGTAATAAAAAAATAATTCTACTCTAAATAAAAATATAATTCTAATCTAAATATAATTCTACTCTAAAATTCTTTAAACTTTCTTCATATATAAAATATATACTCATTATATACCATATATAAAATATATGATATACATATATGATACATGATAGGTTTTTTCATATATAAAATTTAAAATATCGTCATAATTGAATAACAAAAATTTTACAGAAATGCTTTTTCGTACATGTATATGAATTGAATATATGTGTGTGTGTGTATACATATATATATATATATATATATATAATATAATATAATATGAACGAGAAACTCTTTCAAACTTTTTTTATGACAGAGAGAATATCGAAAAATAAATAGTTCTTAAATTTTATTACATACATATAGCAACTTTATATCGTTGTGATATTAATATTAAGTTCACATCATATCTCATCTTCTTTAAAATTCTTATTTTTTAATTTTTATATTTTCTCTTTATGATAACAAACTGTTTTAGAATAAGTGAAAAATGAGGGGTTTTTTCGGATTTTAATGTGAATAATAAAAAATAAATGAACAAATCGGCTTGTTTGAACCAGGTGCTAAGTATTATGCAATAAAAAGTCTTTACCTCTTGGTTTCAAAACGTTTCGACTTGTATTTAAGTCTTCATTGGTCGAATAAAAACTACAAAAAATAACAAAATATTATATTAATGTTACAATTAGATACATAATCATTTATTGAGTGAAACGCAACCTACAACAACACTATTTGAATATATAAAATGTGTTACATGTTGGAATAGATTACACAAGAGTCGGTTGTGATAATGCTCATTCGAAATGTAGAACCGAACTGAGAAGCAATAACAAGAGATGTCATATAAATGCTAAGTGATTTTATCAATAAGTATAATTTGTCTAGCAGCTCGGTATCTTTCATAATATTCAAGCTATTGGTTTGCAACTTGATATTAAGCATTTCAGATGTAAGCGCTTAAAATAATTTTTTTCCTAAAACTAAATCTAAAAACAGTTTTAGATATTATTGTTGCGATTTGGATTTTATTATTATAAGTCAATTTTTATATATTGTTTTTATGAGAAGCTTACGTATCAAATAAAGATAGGTTCATTTAATCGACCGCAAAAACGTAGGATCAAGAAAATTTAATCTAATGTGAGAATTTGTTGCGTATTCGACATTTGAAATTCGAGTTCCCTATATGTCCATTGCCCGAAAGTGCAGCGTGCTCGGACGCTAGTAAAGCAATAAGAGTTGCGAAGAGAAGAGTTGTGCGAGAAGAAGAGTGGTGATAAAGGACAACGACGAGAGAGGACTATGCTGTGAGGATCGCGGCATAGACCTCAGTCTCACTTGTGTAGCGTTCGTGTTATAATCTTGCGGTCGATCGTCATGACTTTTCTCAATACGCATATCATCAGGTACAATTGACAAGATTCATGTTGCATCAATGTGCTTAAAAATCGTCACTTGGATCTAATTTCTTCGTGTCGATTCGGCAAAAACATCATTATAGGTTGTCTTGCATAATTGTTTTGAAATCGTGTAGAATAAAGAGGAAAAAAATGTTCCAAGAAAAAAGTGTCCATTAGTATATTTTGATGAATGATTATATCAACTCCATCGTGAATAAATAATTTATATCTGTGATTAATTTTCAGCATAAAAGCTACATTTCTAGAGATACGCAATTCCCAGAAAACGTTGTTCCTTCATAAGAAAACAAATGATAACAAAAATAAATAAATCAAAATAAATAAATGATAGATTGCGAATTGCCTATCTCTTTTTACTGTTATTCAGTGTACGTTTTTACTGAATCAAATTGCTGTCTCTAAAATATTTATCTATCGACTCTCGTCATAGAAGGTTTTATTATCAGACATTTTTATGGTCGAATTTATTTATTTCTCTTTCTTCCAAAATTAGTATTTGTTAAAATTCTTCGGATTCTTCAATACTGTAAACTTTATCTTTGAATATTGAAGAATACAGGTTTTCACAATCAGATAAAATTTCTAGACCGTAAATTTTATTGTTATTTTGAACATCAATTTCGCGAGATTTATATGATCAGCTGTATTCAAGTGTAAATAATGATCTTTTTATAATGATTTATAATATATAATGATATTTTATAATGTTCCTGTTTTGATGATTCATATGTTTGTTTCTACAAGTTTTGGCACAAGTCATCTCATCGCCATAAGCAAGAGTTTGATATCAACAACTGCGCAAAACGTCGAAATTAGTGTCAAATACGGAAAAGTTACTGCAGTTACGCAATTTTAAAATTGGCTCTACTATATTTAGCATATTCTACGTTTTATTGATAGTATAGAAATATAATGTTATATTAGTATTTATAGAACAAAGTCTTGTGACGTAATACATAGTTCTACGTACGTAATCTGGACTCTTGATTTTTCTAAATGTTTATTTAAAGAATAAACTATAATAAAACAAATAGAGATATTGTAAACTTCAATCTTTTAATAACTGAGCTCCGACCCAATCGATTCAGTAAATAAATCTAGATATCGATACAGTTTAGCGATAACTGTCTAAGTATCGAAGAGAAGAAATGTTTCGCTTTACTTTATTTTTGGCAATAATTCCATTATTGTCATTATGTACATATAATTCCATTATTGTCATTATATACATATAATGACAATAATAAGTTGAATAAAATGATCACGATAGATGTATGTATGTATATGTACACGCACATTGTCAATGAATTCAGATCATGTTTCGTCGTGGATAATTGTAAGCAACCATGATAAATAACATCCCAAATGTTTTATGTAACCGTACATCACAAAATTTGCATCAGAGAACGCAAGCACAGAAATATGTCGTTAACATGATAGAATTCGATTTCTTCCGGTGATTATATAAAACGCATGGTTGTTGCTAAGCGCAATGCGCGCTCTCTTTCTCCCGCTCCGGTAAAGATCGAGAAAATATAATATAAAAACAATATGAAGATAAAAAGAACAAATTAGATGAACAATTAAAAATGTAAGATGGAGATAAAGATATAAGATGTATCCACATACACGCGCGCGCGTATGTTAGGCTCTTTGCCTTGGAAAGTCTATGAATTATAGCTCACTAGCTCTATTACATGTCATTAAAAGATGGTATGCATAAATTGCTTCTTCTTTTTACTTATTTATTTTTTATTTTTTTGTGACTGTAAAAACATCTTTTTTTCTAATATATTCTGTAAGAAAATAAGAAGTAAATAAGAAGAAAAAATATATGTGTGCGTTGAGTTTCGAGCGCGTAGGCCGTCTTGCGACATTTTGCAAACAAGTGTATTTTGTTTGATCGGCACATTATTAGCCGAAAAAAATAGCGGCTCTTCTACAGCACGAATTAAACGCTTATTTCATTTATTTACGGGAAATATCGCTCGCGAACACACTGCACGATTTGATGCATGCACAATATCTTACAGGCGCACTGAAAAAATTATTTTTTTAACCGCAATCAAAATATTTGGTACATACGGTTTGATTGTCGATATACAACGTCTTGCTACCTAAATTTAGTAAAGAGAGAACAAAATTTGAAAATTTATTTCGATTAGCGCAATCAAATTGCACTAGTGACTCGTTTATTTTCCACGTTTTTGCCTCGACTGTTTGTCGCGAGTTATCCCCACCAATTCCTAGAAGTGCCTCGAAGCAGCAAGCCGGGAGTCACTCCCCTTCAATTCTTAGAAGTGACAAAGCGAGTGGCTGCGTTATCTATAACGCGTGATCAGTAATGACAGCACTTCTCGGAATAGTACCTGCCTCGACAGTTTGCTGCGGAACCGAAGAGCGGCAAATCAGTGAGGCACTACTGTATTTGCTTAAAGTCTTCAGTTTAATAGAAAAATTGTCATTTTTAACAAAACTATTATATATACTTTATTATATAACAAATATTACATAATATATAAATTTTTTAAATAATAGAATATTGAAAACAGTGTATCATCACAATTTATATACATAAATACGTATGTATGTGTGTGTGTGTGTTTTTATATAATTGATTAAATTATATAAATAATTAATTTTCTATAAATGTATATATATATATACATATATATATATATATATACGTATATATATATATATACACACACACGTATATATATATATATATATATATATATGTACAGTCTGTAAAGTAAGAGCGTGTACGGCATAAATGACAGTTGGCTTCAAATATCGTCCTAGTTTTTTTGTGAGTCGATAGATA
>QVNW01005248.1:0-12846 GCA_014825475.1 Pseudomyrmex flavicornis | reverse complement strand
AATTTGCGTATACCACATATGTCAATGTTTTATATCTGTGTTCAACTTAATTTGTTTCATTAAAATGGTCGGTAACCGACTGTTTTTTTTGTTTTAAAAAAATGAAGATCAGTTCAGACAATATTATATAAAAAATTGGAATTTATGTTAGAACTTTTGTCTCGTGATAGAACAAAAAACATATGTATTTTTTATTTTGTCATTTTTAATTTAAACACAAACTGTTTAAATAAATTGTAAAAAATATTTTTTTGTCGAAAATCTAATTTGCGCCAATCGATTCTACGAAGAAAATTATAAAGATTAAGGAAATCACTAAACCTGAAACTTTCGACCTTTGTACGCATTTAACTTTGTTGTTCGAACTTTTTCGTCTTTGCTGCATCAAGCGCAAGTCAAAAGCTTTCTTTTGCACGCTCGTAGCACTCAATATCACGTCTTAGTTAAAAGATATAATTGATGCAAAAGTGTTAAAACTTGCGTTTTTTGCATATTTATTTGCGATTTTCTCAGAATCCTAACGTGCTAGGCATTTTTTACTATGATTCATAATCAGCGCTAAAAAAATCTATTAGAAACCACTCTTCTTATTTCCGAATCACGTATCAACTAGTGTAATCAATGTTAACAAATTGTAAATGTAAATTTTGATAAGTTTTGTATAATATTAATTATAATCTCATGTAAGCTGCATAAAACAAAAGATGTAAAAAATATGTATGTGAACTTCGATATAAACTTTTAAAATTACCTCGTGTTGATACATATATGATACTGCTAATAATGAAGAATTATTTAACCTTTCAAAAACAAAACTATTCATAGTGATTTGTCAGTTTTCTCTTTTATTTATTTCACTGCAAGTGTCAACTATTGACACTGCCTGACAACGACTTATTAGAAAAAACAGACCATGAACAGAAGACGATGATTTGGAGGTAAAAGCACTTCTCTTTAAATAAAATTAACTGACATGGACTGAAGAAATGAAAAAATTCTACCACCACGTATGCGTGTTCATACTGCGTCTTACTATTGCGATTATTCTTTCTAATCAATTTTTGTAACGCAACTGATGAAAGCTCAAGTTAGAGCAAGAAATGTTTCGCACCATTCTATGTACGTCACTTTTTTAATGAGAATATATATTATTATATAAACCTTTTTTTTTGCTCGATTATGATCTATTATTATTTATATTGTTTGTTTAAAACTATTCAAATTGAAGAAATAAAAAACTTGAATTTGCGATAAAAAATGCTAATGTTTATTAAAATAATTGATCAAAGTCTGATTAGACTTCAAATGAGTTTCCGCAAAATCTAATTAATCTTTTAAGAACATAAACTGTTTGAAGACGTAAAAGCTCGATTAGTAATAAGAAATTAGTGGATTTTATTTAAAAAATTGACCTAGATTTTTAATGAGCTTAACTTGGTCTTTTTGATTTTCTAACAGTTTAGTCTTTTGTCATTTTTTTGAAAAACCAGATATTTCAATGCAAAAGTTAAAATGAGACAGTGTGTGTGTGTGTGTGCGCGCGCGCAGGGTGTCCCATATATATTTTTGAAAAAAATGTTTGAGACAAAAGATGCAAAGTATAAAGGGATCTGTTTAACGATGTTGATTAACAGTTTGACTTTGGATAACGTCAAAGACAGGTCAAAGTCATGTCGATTTTTTTAAATGAGACCTTCTATTTTTTTTTATTGCATATTCTTGTAGCTGACATCGAGACTTTTTCAAAACACTGGTTACAAACCATTTTTCGATAAGTACTTGCAGAGTTATGAGTTCTTTAAGTCTAAGTACCGCCGGTATTAGTGTTATCCAAGGTGTACCACGTGAAAACTGCTCGGTCGGATTTACACCTCTTGTGTGTGTCCCTATTTCTACTAACACATACACGCGCGCGCCGGTGAAAAATAGCGTTATTTACAGAATATTATAAACAGATATTGCGAGAAAAACACCAAATGATCGGATAGGGAAGGCGTTGGCACGGAAAGCCGAAGTCTCCAGATTCGACTTCTGGTCGAGGTGTTTTTTTCGCAATACAATTTCTAAATTAATTGAAAAGAAAATGGGTATCCTGATATTTGTGATGCAAACTAGCATTTTATATGGAGTTAAGAATTGAAAATTTCAATTTGAAAATAATGTAAGAATTTACATTCTTAAAATATAAATATATTTAAATATATTTATTCCGCAAAATATCCAGCGATCGGCTCTTATTACCTGCGAAATTTCATTGCAGTTTTTAATTTGTTTTCTTACGGAAGCAACTTTAACTTCAAAATTCCGAAGCCATTCGGATTTGGACATATGTTTAAACATTTTCGACTTATTTTTATGTGCTAAAGCCGCTGTACCAGTTTTGGTACTGAGTTCAGGGAACCTTGTATAATGTTTAAAGAATTTGTGTTATAAACTTATATAAATCAAATGTTAGTTAAATTTAAGAAAGCACATAATAATGTAGGTACATTTGCATATTAAGGGCGACTTTCAATGACCTTGATATATTATCTCATATATTATCAAGATGACCGTCTTGAATGACAATCAAAAGGTTTTAGCCGTTGCTCGTTCTTCGTTACAAAGTTATAGACGAAAAAAGTTTCATAACTGAACTATCGTTTTTTCGACACCGTATATATTTTAGACATATGATATGTTTTATACATAAATATTTAGTATATAATAAATAAAATTAAAAAAAAAACATTTAAAATTTAAATGTAAAAATCACGATAAGAAACATTCACGTACGATATGTGTTCGTACGTGTTGTAAGAGCGTGCAGGCAGAGGGGAAGGGTGCGCCTCTCCGAAAAAACTTCAGTTAATCCAACCTGTGTTACTAGAATATCATTAATGTCATGTGTTTTTTCGGAGAGAGGGATGCAGGAGGAGGGACGCAGCTCTCCTCCTGCCTACACGCTTACAACACGAACATAAAAAAGTCTTGTTTTAATACTTTTGGGAGTGCAGAGGGAGAGGCAGAGCCTCTTCCTCGCCAACACGTACAATAGTGTGTGACACAATCAAAATATTTACTTCTCAAATGTACACGGTGTCGAAAAATGATGGTTCAGTTATGAAACTTTTTTCGTCCATAACTTTTTAACGAAGAACGAGCGACGGCTAAAATTGTTACTCGGGAACATGTCTTTGACAACATACGTCAAGGTCATTGAAATCGGTGAGGTCGTCCTTAATATGCAAATTTACCATAATATAATTTAAATTAAATATATAATTGTGCGTTTTTTTTTTCTTGTTCCAGGTAACTGTATGGGCTCTGCCGCGGATGGAGGAAGTACCTGTGCTCACATGTTCTCTGCATCCAAAGACGGAAAAAGATGAAGAGGGAATTGCGAGGGCGTTAACGCCTACCAAGAGTATTCCGATAGGGTCCGATGTTCAAAATCCTGAGAATCTTGTTTTGCCTGGTAATGAACAAATGATAAAAGATAATATATGTAGATAAAATGATAATTAATTAACAAGTTAATCTCTTACAGATTAATTTTTGTGATATTAAAACAACCGTATATAAAAGTGTACGAACCATTTTTGTCGACAGCTTTGGTGGACGATAGATTACAGACTACTTGCAATAAATCTGGCAAGCATGATTGTCGCTGTGAGGAAGAAGATGCTTCACCTTTGTCGCCCACTATCAGAACTAACGGTGAGCGGAAACGTCGTCGGTCGCTTCCCTGTGGACCAGCTGAGAGTCCTGTAACTTCGCAACCTGCACCACTGCCGTCTCTTCAAGAAGGCATTCCGCAGAAGCATAATATTAATTTAAACTTAACTAAAGGCTTGACCGAGAACAACGCGGCGTTGCGGACTAATAAAAATAAATCAGAGAACAGAAATGAAGTGAGGACTTGCAACAATTTGAATTCAGATTCAGATCACCTGGAACGCTGGTTCAAACTGCAACTGAGGATTGACGAGCGCGAAAACAACATGGGAAAACGTTGCAAACGGACATCTATAGAAATTCCAACAGAGATTGCCCACTCGAAGAGTAACATCAATAGAAACGAGGAGAGCTATAATAATATTGTTAAAAATTCGACCTATAACGGAAAAGAATCTGGCAGTTCATCAACAATGATATCTATAGCAAAAAGTGGTAGTTTATTAGATAATTTTGCTTCCGCCGGTTTTCGTTCCTTTGTCTCATCTTTACAAACTAGTACTATAAATAGTAAATTTCAAAGTTTTCGCGGTAGAGAAGAAGAACAACAAATGCATTTTAATGTTTCTGGAGAAAGTTATAAGCCACTAATAATCAAAGATGCATCTAATCATGCTCTGATCGATCCTTATGCTCAGCCTAATCCTTTTCACGAGTCAAATCCCGGGCCTTCGACGCAAAAGTGGACACAAAAGTTTGACAATTCCGCTTGTACTGTGCACCAGAGTTGCTCGAAAAATGTTAACAGGATTGCCGCAGAGACGCAGATATCGACCGATCAGGAAGTTAACAATGAGGACAATACCGTCAAGAGTGAACAAAGAAAAGCTGGTAAGCCAGATTTTAGTCAATTGATGTGGAAGCTAACAATTCCCGACGAGAAGGATAAACGGGAAGAGGGAGGATTGTTAGATTGGTTCAGTAAAGTACCCGGAAGAGTGTTAGGTGTCGCGGCTACAAAAGGTTACGTCGATAGCAAGATGAAGAATGGATGTTTGAATCAGCCAATAGAACATACAAACGGGCAAAACGGCACCAACGAAATTAAATTTAAAAACTGCAATCTAGAGTTGAGTCAACGGGAAGTCGATGAAGTGTTGGCTGTACTGCGAGCAAGAACACCATCGGGACGTAGAAGACCGACTGTCAAGAATGTAAGAAGACGCGGGGAAAGGTCCGAGAAAGGCGGTGACCACATAGTGGAAAAAGTCCTAGCGAAGTGTACGATTTTGGAAGAAGAATTAATCCAGGATAATTCAACGAATCGTCACGTTGAAACTTGCCAAGTTCAAACGCCGAAATTCTGCGAGAATTGTAATCGTGGATTGTGCAAAAAGATAGATCATCAGATGCCTGAGGAGCAGCCGAGTTTGGATCGGATTTACTATGACAAAAACGTTTATCAGCCCGCACATTCAAAGTTTCCTGGAAACACTAATAGATTGAACGAGAAAACGGAAACACGCGCAAGCAATGATACAGATTGCTTGCGGACTAAAGCGGATATGTTGCTTGGAGCTATTCTGCGGACCAGCAGGGACCGAAAGGACCTGTCAGATGATTCATCAAACGGGACCAGAACGACTAGCATTGATGAGGACAGCAGTGACGACGATTTTCATTCCTCGAACGTGGAAAAGTTCGATCAACAGGACCACAAAATTATTCCCTCGTCTAACGATGAAGAGAAATCTCTACCGCTAAATAAAAAATTCAGCAGGTTTCGGCAGCTATTTAAGAAAGAAGTGGATAAGAGGATCGCTATGATATCGGACGAAAGTTCTCTTTCCTCACTGGAAACATCGCCGAACTTGACACCACCGCAACGCTTTAATTCGCCATCGTTTCGCTATAACAACGAACTGCCGAATCTACATAACGCGAGGATCAACAAGGCAAGACGGCAAATCGATTTTACGAATTTCTCGGAAATTACGGAGAAAAAAGAGGATGGTACATTGATTCCGAAGCTCAGTACAAAAAACGCACATCAAAAGTTAGTACGCAAAATGCATAGTACAAATTATAACGATCGTGAGTGCGATTCCGCGGGCCTAAACAACCGGCAGAATCATCGCGACAGCAAACGGCTGCTCGAAGATACGAAGGAATCTTCTGAGAACGAGCAACGAGACGAGAATGCGAAAAAGGAGATGATCTCTGTTATCCAGAAGAACAATTTAACTACACCGCAATGCGGAAATTCGTCTTCCAAGATACACAACAACAATCACAAGGACGGTATCGCGGAGACGGGAGACGACGAAACTGTCGACAAGAGCGTGCCTTCAGCTCTCGAGCAGGAGAAATTCCGCAGATCTTTAGAGAACGCAGCGTCGATGGTGTTTCACAGTAGAACTGGTCTGCCGTTGACTTCTAGTCCGGCGCCATTAAGAAGAGGCAGCTGTTGCTTTGACTACGATAGCAGCTTGAACTCTGTTTCTTCTAAAAGAAAGTACGATATATGAAGTTTGTCGAAATACTACAGAAGTTTGACGGCACCAATAAAGGGTTTTAGAAATGTATAAATACAAAAAAACTTAATTAATTAACTTACAATAGAGAAACTTAATTAATGCAATATGTTTTTCTGGTGCCGCCAAGTTAATATCAGAGTGATGTCTTTCTCTTAAATTAAAAATAATGTTTTTTACTTCAGCGCATTGTTCGAATTGAATACGCCGCCGAGTCCGGGCGCGGTCTCACTGGAGGAAACCGATCGTGAGGCGGAAACTACCGGCGATAGCGAGGAGACGCTTAAAAGACGCTCCAGCTCCCGCCATCGACCGCAGAGTCACGCTCTTCTAGGCAGCTTTGAAGAATCGGCATTGAACGGCAGACTTGAACCAGTATCCACGGTTCACGGTTTCACAGCAGAACTTGGGGCCAGCGGATCTTTCTGCCCGAAACATCAGAAACTTCCCGTCACCGTGTTTTTCTACACGCTCGGTGACAACGACAAAGTCTCCACGCCATACCTTGTACGTTTTTAGAATCGCAACTCAAATTAACAAATTAATCTGCATTTTATGTAAAGAATTTTGGCAACTCACATTATTTCTTTTACACAGGCTCATATTAATCTAGAGAAAAAAGGCTATCAAGTACCAAGAAGTGGTACCATTCAAGTAACCCTTCTTAATCCACTGGGTACAGTTGTTAAAATGTTTGTAGTATTGTACGATCTTTCCGACATGCCGCCGCGATCTCACACTTTTTTACGTCAAAGAACATTGCGGGACAAAACATTGCGCTACCTCGTTCACCTTAGGTACGTACCATCTCAATCATTTTGCTGTGGCAAAGTCTACAATACAATAGAGCGCGCTTGACAGACAGCAGACGTTCAACTGATATTACAGATGACGAAACTTTTTGCTGGTGCGCATTCTGTAGTATTAAAAAAGTATAAAAATCGTCGAAACAGTGAATTGCATTGCATTACTATAAAAATATATAAATTCCGATAATAAATTTTAAACATCTGAAAACGCCTCTAACGCTATTTGAGCAATATCAGTTGAATGCTTGAAAACGCTAATAGCAGATAGAAGTGAAAAAGTTAATTTGAATGGCGTCAAAAAGTAAATGAGAATAGTTTATTATTAACTTTTGTTATCTTTTTCAGGTTTATGTCTAGTAAGTCAGGTCGAATTTATCTCCATACGGATATTCGTATGATTATCTGCCGTAAATCCGACGTGGACACGGCGTCGGACTTAGGTTCAGAGCCGCCAAAAGAACTCAGGAGCTACACTCACGGTCCTACAAATCCAAAATTTTCGCCGAGGTGCTGAGTCACGTGGTATTTTCCATGGGGCTGTTGTCAATCGTTCCGCCCGTCTAGTCCCCTTCAAATCGAAGTGTAATGGATGTAATAAGAGATATATTAATTGCAAACCAAATTGTATTCTTTAACCCTTTGCGATTGATATAATAATTATTTTTCGCGTTGACAAAAACGATAATATAATAGAAACATGTTTTTTATTATAATTTAACAATAGAAATAGAATATATGTGTACACACACACACAGAGCATAAAAAAATTATGTATGTATGTATGTACATATGTGTATACACACATACATTACATATACTTTTGTGTGCGCGCGCATATACGTACACACACACACACACACACATATATATACATACATATATATGATAAATATACCGATTAAGGGAGCAGCTTCCAACAACTCTGAGTTTGTCATGTTATCAAGATCATTACTCTGAATGCCTTTCAAAAGGTTTTAAAATAATGCTCACTGTTCGTTAAAGTTATTAACAAAAAATGTTGGTAATTGCTCAGATATGATGTAGTTTACACATAATATATGATATTGCAGACGTCATATGTCTTATATATATAAATGTTTAGTATAAAATAAATAATAAAATAATTGTAAAACTTACGATAAGCTTGGAAAGTACATGCTTAGGTGGGAGAGCGCACAGGTGCACTCTTTCACTTAAGCATATACTTTCCACGCTTATCGTAATTTTTATAATTTTTTTTGTTTATTCTATACTAAACATTTATATATAAAACATATTACGTCTAAAGTATCGTATATCATGTGTAAGATATATCCGATATACTTTCGTTGTTTTCTATACACATTTTTTATTAATACAAACAACTACTTTCCAACAAACAGTGAGCATTACTTAAAACCTTTTGAAGGTCACTCAGGATAATGACCTTGATAACATGACAAGCTCAGGGTTGTCGGAAGCTGCTCCCCTAATCGGCATATTTACCATATATATATAAAATATTATTTTGTTTAAAATTTCGATTCGCAAAAGGTTAAAAAGAAGGGGCTAAGATAAAAAAATAGAACGAAAAAACTTGAATGATTTATAAGCAGATTAACTGCTCGTGTTGGAATATTAATATGCATAATGTATTCTCTTTTTGTTTTTTGTTTTTTTACATCTAAGGTATTTGCATTGCTCGACAAAAAAATAAGTTTTTCTATTTTTTGCATTCCGGCAATTAAGTTCCAATACGATTGGTTTATTTGAAATATTCGAAAATTGCGATTATACTCCCGATATATAATTTTGCTGTATATGGTTTGCACTTGCAATATAGAACGTTGCATATGTCCATATAGACATAACTGGACGTTATAACTCCATGTGATGTCTAATGATCATCTATAATAGAGGTTTAAGTGTATAAAATATTTGTTTTGTGTGAGATGTATACATTATTAAAACTACACTATTAATTTGCATAGTTTTAATTGATACATTTAGTTTCAATTGCTACATTTTTGTTTTATATTATAATGATAGTAATATTTATAGTTAAAAAGTTTTATTAAAACTATATGATTAGTCTTTGTGTTTTCTAATCCAATATGTAATAATCGTAATGAAAATTGGTTAACTCACAAGTAAGAATTTACTTCAAAGTCTTTGTCTTGTACGTCTATTGTAATCACTACTATAATGCATGCTGCTAACCATATTTGATACGGAGTTATCGCAAGTGGACGATCTAGCGTTGTGAGAGGCCATTTTCTCAATTTATTACTGTAAATATAGTCATAATGTAGAAAGTAAGTTGACTAAAAATTTTTTTAAGCAGGATAATACTGCCATTGTGTGTGTAGTACTTTACGTTAAAACAAAGAAAAGTGATATATATATATATGAGAAAACGCGTCGATGAATTCAGTCTTTCGCTTAAATTAGACATGAATATATCAGATAGATTAAAACACACATACAATAAACAAATAGCACGTGCAATGACAAGTACAAAAAGTTCTTTGTGTGTGTTCATGTTCTCGTAATGAATTATAAAGTTTTGATGATGTGGCAGAGAATCCGTGGAAGAAAGATTGAAAGTTTTTTTCCCGGAGAACAAATGTGATTATTGCGATTTGCATTAGTGTAATTCATTCTTTCTCTTTTAAAATTCGATTAATCTGAACGACTAGAGCTTGACAGTTTTTTTCAGAAGCAAAAAAATGATTACACACGTGTATGTATATATTATATAAAATCAGAACACAAATTTTGTGTCCGTAGCACTGTGATGAATATTTTGATAGATTATGAAAAAGAGTAATTATTATTATAGAATAACTATTTCTGAGTAGTGAACATGTTGTAGATGTAATTAAGTCTACTAATACGTCGTAAAAAAGTACGAAAAAAGTATAAACGTATATAATTATCTACTCGCAAGATTGATACACCCGATTTAGAGCAAACTCGTTCAAAGCAAAAAAACGTAACGCTCACGTTTTCCTTTATTTTTCCAATGCCGTTTCACTCTAAAAAATAGCGCTCTTCTATTTATGACTTACCTCACATACAAAGAGCTTGTTCAAGAACTGATTTACGACTCTTACTTTTTTTGCATACAAAGACACTAAAATGTGCAACAGTAATATCGATTCGACATAGAATAAACATGCAAAATACACATTTCCCAGAAGGCTCTTTATTATTCAGGGTTAGAAATAACAGTCGTAACTAGGATGTACAAAAAGGAAGGTACTGTATATATAAAGAGGATTATTTTTACTTGTGGTTTTTAAATGAATAATTGTATATATAACAATATATGTAACAATCAAAAGTCCAATAATTCTTATAATTAGTATAATTTCAATCGTAAAACAATTGCAGTTTGTTTCTTTTTTATTTTATCAATATGTGTATGTATATATCTATATTGTGTGTATATATAGGATGTCTGATTGTAATTGCTGTACATTCGCTCGTAGGCAGGTAGAAGAAAATATACATATACTGACAGAGGAACCTAACGAACCTTGCGAAATGGAAAATTTTGATTTTGATGAAACTTTGTACATATGTAAGGGGGGAAAGTCAATAGATAAGTAATGACATTTTTCGTTGCGGCCCAAAAACGGTTTTAAAGAGGGAAGTCACTTCTTATATATAAAGCGACTTTTCTCAATTTATCTCGAAAAGTATTAGAGATATCAAAAAATATTTTATACAAAAGTTTCATAGAAAAACATCCTCTATTTAATCATGTTAATAAATTTTTTTAAATATATTAAATTTAAAAAAAATTATTTGTAAAAACATTTAACATAGTTAAATAAAGGACGTTTTTCCATGAAACTTTTGTATAAAACATTTTTTGATATCTCCAATACTTTTCGAGATAAATTGAGAAAAGTCGCTTTATATATAAGAAGTGATTTCACCTTTTAAAACCGTTTTTGGGCTGCGATGGAAAATGTTATTATTCATCTATTGACCTCCCCTTCCCTACATGTGTGCAAAGTTTTATCAAAATCAGAATTTTCCACTTTGCGAGGTTCTCTTATGAGTCGAAAAGTTCTATACTACTTTGCAAGATTCACAATAATTAACGAGATATTAATTAATAAGAATGAACGTTCATCTACGTGCAAAAAAAATGATCGCTTATTGTTTCGCGCGCTCACGTCGTAGAGCGCAAACGGACAGGATGTGGCAACGCGATAACCACTCAGCATTTTGTTCTTATAGAATATATGTTGCTTTTCCATAAGAGCAAAAAGTTGAGAGGCTACGCGTTGTTCATAACGCGTTGTCGCATTCTGTCTGCGCCTGTAGCAACAGAATGGAGAAGAAGCTAATATAAACAGCATATACATAAAAATCAATAATTATCTACGCTTAAGCGCGAAAGCACGAACCGTATTTCCATTGAGATAAATTAGTCTAATGTCAAAATGTGTCAAAAATGAATTTGATTTTATTTAGTTACTTATTTACAAGAAGAATACTATAAAGAAGAAGAAAAATTATAAATTACATATGTGTATCATGTATATATATATATATATTATGTATATTATATGCTGTCATATTATTTTATCCCATTTTGTTGCTACGGCATGAGCGCGCGAAACACTGAGCTGTCATTTTGCACGTAGATGGATGCTCATTTGCAGATCTTTACTACTTAACATCTCGTTGATTATTGTGAATCTTGCAAAGTGGTATAGAACTTTTTAACTCAGTATAATCGGTTCTACCTGCCTACGAACGATTGTACGGCAATTACTGGACACCCTGTATATTGTGTGTGTACACACACATTGATTTTTAATGTAAAATATCATATACGCAAAAACATTCTTTAAACAATTTTACTAACATTTTTTAAGTTCACATATTTTTTTACAAATATTTCCTGCAAAAGTTTCACAAAAATCTAATATTTTTTAAACACTAAAATAATTTATTTGATCTCGAAAGTAAATTTTTACGATCGAAGTTTTTATATTTGTTCTCTCGTAACAAATAAAACAACGTTCTGTAATTTGCATGCTTATCTTTGTGAACTCAATAACAAAAAAAAAGCATAATCTTTGTTTTTTCTAACTTAAATAATTTTTTTTTAACTAAATTTTTTTCATAATTATTTCAAATGTGGCAATCACGACTTTACAGCGTACTCGATTGACTTATGTACGTATTTTAATGCTGTTTTTACACAAAGAGTAACTTGTCATGTATTTTAATAAGCCGATAACAATATGAAACTGAATTACATTATATTTTGCAATTTGCCAGGTTGACCCGCGTCTAGTTATGCGTTTTTTAGATAGAAAGTTGTTTCAAAGATATATTGTAGATTAATGAGAGAGCAATCGCGTTGCTCATTTAACGAAAACGACTGTAACGTTGTTAAATACATTTGTTTGATGTTTTTTCTTTTTGAGAAATAAAGTAGAGTATTGAGATCACATATTTAATGTGTAAAATCAATTGTTGAGGTTTACTTGGAATTTATAAATTTCCTTCGGTCGGTCTCTCATTATCTCTAATGAGAAATTGAACGTACTTAGTGCACATGAAACATAAAATAGCAGCAGCGTATCGCGTAGAACCAATGATATTGTTCTATTCTCTTAAGGTACAAATTCATGAGCGACAATTGTCGCTGCAACACTTGGTCACATGACCAAAATCTCCAATTTTCTCTCCAGCCGTTGTCACTGCGACAGCGTATAGAGGAGTGCACCATATCGTGCCGCGTCAGGAGAAGTATTTTTCAGAAAATTCTCTTCCAGTTGTTCCTATCAATGTGCGCCGTTTTCCTTTGGTTTCCGTCAGCGGAAGGAAATCGAAGG
>QVNW01005247.1:0-11466 GCA_014825475.1 Pseudomyrmex flavicornis | reverse complement strand
ATCCACTTAAACCGAAAGCGTGCACCGAGATAAACCGGATCGCGAGCACAGGAAGGACTGGCTGTGGCATCTTCCGACCAATCGCGGCGTTGGGATCTCGTTTCTTCGCCACCGCGTGTCGACCGCCGCGGACCAATCGGAACGGCGCGGTCGGTAGACGCGGAGGGGTGAGCATGGCGCTTCCACCCCCAAAATGGCTGCGAAATCGCGCGGGCATTAGGCAGCCCGTTCAAAATAAACGGGCGGATTAATTCGAGGGGGTTGCGGCACGCGATAGGATATGCGCGAGCGTACATCATCCCCCCTTTAATCGTGTGCTTGTGTATTCTACCTGCTCAGGTTTCTTCTGCGCGTCTCCACTTCTCTCTCTCTCTCGTGTATTTTGCCTCGCGTGCTCCCGTCGTCGACCACGACGACAGGAACGAGGGTATTGGGGTTTCTAGACGCTTCCGGTTAGCCACGACGACCGTCGGCGACGCAGAACGACGCCGAGCGTCCGCGCGATAGTATGAAAGTCGGGTCTTCCTGTGACGCGAGTGTGTTGACGCGGTTTCCTGCGCGAAATCGTTACGCCTGATTGTTGTTGTTGTTGTTATTGTTGTTGTTGTCTCGTTGCTGCGGATATAGAATTTTGATTGATAATTTGACGATCGCACGAGCGTCGTGGATTTACCTCGCCGACGACGATGATGCAAGAACACAAGTCTTTTCTGATCAGGGACCTTCTGGGGGACGTGCTGGTCGATCGAGTTCAAGGTATCTTTACTGATAAAGTGTGTAAGGCAGTAAGAGATAAGAATGGCCGAGATTACTACTGCATCAAGACGATATTAAAAACATAAAAAAACACGTTAAAATAATTACTTTTGAATTATTACAATTAAAAAAAACCGATACAAGCGAATCGTTTCACTATCGGCTTTGCGAGAATTATATAGAATATATCTGTACAAAAGATAGAGAATCGTAAGAATAATTAGTCGTAAAACACTTGTGTATTTTTTTTATTTGAATCACGATTCCACGATTGTTTTTTTATTAATTTCGCGAGAGAAATTTGCAGCGTTTTTTTCCAAGCAAACATTTTACGACGCGTGGCGAATCGCCAGAATCTCGTTAGAAAGTGGAATCCCGCGGCGCGTTTCTATTATTTAAATCGTCCACGCGGGATGACTAACCCCCTCGGAGACGGTGGTGCCCCATTAAGAACGATTCTACAGATGGTTCGAGGTGCCGAAAGATTCGTTAGGGCTTGTTAGCCGGTGAAAGATTATTACCCCCCGTCGTGTCATCGCGATTCTATTGGCTAATCCTGAGAGGGTGCAGCAGGTCTCGCTAATTGAGATGGTTTGCTCTAACCGAGATCGATCACAATCCAACGTCGGGGTTGCTGAATTATTGTTTCGGTAATAGATTTTGCTCGACACCAGTCGTGTCTACGCGCTGATCGAATCAGCCAGAAAATAGCGGTCAATCCATAATAGCGATATTGGTTCATTTGGTCTTTCATTTTTCGCCTATTGTATAAAAATTAATACGAAATGATGTTTTAATGAAAGTAGAGAAGAGAATAGAAGTAAAATATTTAGTTAAGAGATTCCGAGAGAGATGTTATAACCATTTATATCGGTTTTGCTCCAAAAAAGTAAAAAAAAAAATAATTTTTTACGTACTTCTCGATACTCGGCAATTATTACTCGAGCGTCGCAACGATCATTATTTTATTCTTGAAAATATGCGCTTCGCAAAAATATGCTGCAGAAGAGTCCGAGGACGACTCGGCCGTACATTCGGATTCCGAGGACACCATCGATCCCGGCAGCAGTCCTTGCACGCGTCTGGGGAGTCCTCCGCCGGCGCTCTCGCCGTCTCCCGGTCCGGCGACCACGTCCGGCAAGTCTTGCGGAGTGACCGTAAACAGTACACCGCCGACCGGTAGGAAACCACGTAGACGACGTACCGCCTTCACCCACGCTCAACTGGCTTACCTCGAGAGAAAATTTCGTTGCCAGAAGTATCTCAGCGTGGCCGATCGCAGTGACGTCGCTGACGCGTTGTCGCTGTCGGAGACACAAGTGAAGACGTGGTACCAAAATAGAAGGTAGATTAAAACACAGTTGCCGTTCGGATCAGAGATCAATTCACGAGAGTGAAAAGTGTTAAGGAACGGCGAATTTTATCGTTGCAGAACGAAATGGAAGCGACAGAATCAGCTGCGACTGGAGCAGTTGCGCCATCAAGCCACCGTCGAGAAGGATCTCCTGGTGCGCAGCGTGGGTCTGCATCACGGCAACATAGACGCTTACTGTTCGCCGTACAACGCACAAACGCAGGCCAGCCATCCGCCGCCGCCGCCGCCGCCGCCGCCGGCATCGTCCACCGCGTCTACGGCGGCGTTTCTCTCGACGGCGGCCGCGCTCTTTCGAAACGTCACCTACGTCCACGGATGTCCGCTCTAACCCGCTTGCGACCTCGAAGACAATCTCAAGAAATGAATTTTCTCAGCGGTATATGTTCAGCGGTGTATCTTCTCTCGAGAGGTCCGAAGAAACATTTCGACGAACTACTTGTGTCGTGAGTGCTGTAAGCTAACATAAAAGTGTTTCTCAAACGTAGTTTTTGTTATTTTGCGCGTTTTCCGAATTTTTCACGAGTCGGTCGTAGTCAAAGTACATTATTTGTTTCAACAAGTTTACAAAATTACAAAATTATTCGAGATATTTGTGCATTGTAATTTCTTTTTACAAATTTTTTTTTAAATCTCTTTCCGTTACATGACATCTGAGCTTTGTGTGCGTTCGAAAATTGTTAAGCACGGAAAAGATCAAGAGATCCAAACTGTAAGTTCTGTGTTGATTACCATTCCGCTTGTCGTTGAATATTAGTAAGTAGGATATTGCGGATATGTTTTGCGCTCGAAAGCAAATTCGGGATTTTTTCAGCGTTTCTTCTTACGCATATAACGGGCGTTTAAATAAATAAGGATTAACATAAAAGTGTAAATATGTAATTACGGAGTCGATCAGTAGTCGTAGCCGCTTTTTTCTCGCAGACCAAGTACAGTAATGAAGAAGAAGATTGTGACATTTCGCATCTCCTCTTCAATTTGACAGACAATTTGTATAATCGACATTACTACCGCGTTGCAACGTACAATATAACGCGATGTCTGTCGTGAAGATTGTAGATGGACGTTGATATTTCATTTAGAAGATAGAGAGACAAGAAGTAACATAGTTAATTCGTCGAACACGAAGGAAAGAGAGTAAGAGTCGCGCTATATAAATCGGTATCACGCGAGCAACAATTTACGCAACGGATTTAGCAAGACAGATTTTAATTCCATTACAAAATAGCTACACTTTAGCGTCGTCTTATTGTTAGATAAATGTAATCTCGATGCGCGCGCGCGAACGCGCGAGCGAAATTAATGTATTAATTACCGATTGTATAGCGTTCGATGTGTAAGCGCCATCGGATTTTTAATCCTTTTAATAATTTATTTCGCGTTTGTCATTGATATATCACCTCGTCGTCAATAATCTATTGACCACTTTTCTCTCGAAGTATGAAGTTCTCTATTGTAGATAAATAAATTATTATCGAAACTCTCCGATGCAAAAGTCTCAAGTCGATCAAAATGTTTTTTTAATTTTAGCGCTCGAAAAACCTTTCACACTCCCCCTTCGCACTTCCGATAATAATAAAATTACAAGAAAAACTCAATTAAATAATCGATCCGAACGTGTACTTCCTCGCTCCTATCTTACGTTTGTATCTATTTTTTCGTAAGTGAAGAGAAGCGAAGTACACACACGTGGCGCGATAGACACGTGGCCAAGCACGAGTAATTGGGTGAAATCGATACATGTTGAAGTGATTCGACGCGATACACTTGTGTACTGTGCATTGACATCGGCGTGTGTGGAGGATCTAATTGCACGGAAACGACGAGAAAGAGAAAGAGAAAGAGAGAGAGAGAGAGAGAGATTGCACGACACACAACTGTTGCGATTATCCTCACGCCGACGATGTTTGCACTAATTGGGCCGGGAGAAGAGGAAGCTGCGGTAAGATAATCGGTATACGGATGATTAGTTTTTCTTAGATGAGCGCACATGTTACTGTGTTATTAACGACTTTGACTTTTTTTTTTTCAAGGAGAACGACATTGATTGAATTGAATTGCTGACAATACAATAAATCCTTGCATTCATCGCAGATGAAGAGTCGCAGATAAAACCCGTCGCACTTAAAAATATTTTTTTACATTTATATAATTATTTATCTTTTTGACACAAAGTTTTATCCGTTAAAATCTCAGAGTCTAATTTAATTTTTGTAAACTAGTGCAATTAAAAAAAAAAAAAACAAACTCTTTAACATAAAAAAGCAAATACATTTAATAAATATATGAAACGAGATTTTTTTTTCGAAGGAGAAGATTTAAATCAAGTGTGTCGTGAGATTTCGCCTCAATTCTGTTTCTGTTGCGTGCTCCTTCATCTTTTCGCCACGAGCGAAAAAGGAAGGAAGCGCGAAAATGCAGAGAACACCCCCCGAAAGTGTATCCATATCACGAGGTTGTGTCCCCGAGGTTTACTTTACTTGACGTACGAGAAATATAATTCCGCTACCCCCGAACGCGAAATCGTTCGGTTGTGGACGAAGGAGAGAATCTTGCGCCCCTTCCGTCTCCCGCGCTATTCACGTTCAATGCGCCATGTTGGGCGGAAAAAAAGACGACGGAAATCTCTCACGCATAATTACTTCGTCATAATGAACACCGCGCATCTGGCGTTTATTATTTTCTAAGACGACTCGCGATTGTCTCGCGTTTAATGATTCTCTTTTGTATTCTCTCTCCGAATACAAAATAACAGTCGAATGTCTTGGTTGTGTAGAAAAATTCCACAGCAAAACAAATTTGATTTAAATGAGTTTAAAAAAAAAATTATTTTCGTATAATCCAATTAAAGTAACTCTTTAAATAACATTTCTGAAGAAAGAGAGAGATGTCATGTGTGCGAGACGCAAAAATAAAAATTGAAAATCTAAAAAAAATATACATATAAAAGAAAATTACCTTTGTGATATTGACTTTTTTATCTAGCGATGATTCGACGCGCACACACGGTAGTGTGTTTCTTATCGAAAATTCACGTGTAAGGATTCCTACCGAGATACGTGAGACAAGTGGCACCGCACGCGCGTCCGGCCACGTGCGGCATTGTAACGCGACGAACGGTCGGGCGAATACGCGTGTGCATACGTGCGTAAGTCATGTTGGCACTTGGGCACGCGCTTCTTATCCCTCTTTTCGTGTGTCTCTCCTCCGTGTAGCGCCGAGCATCGTTAAATACTTCACGGGGGGCGGATCCGTACGTGCGTGGAAAAAGAAGTTCTTCGGCTTCTTTCACACGCACGATATTCACGATCACGACTTGTTTATTTGTTTGTTTGTTTGTTTGTTTGTTTATTTTATTCTAAACTCAACGTCTCCGCAATGAGCTTTAATTATTTCTTCGTGATCGATTTGCGCGCGTTTTGATTATCAGTTGCTGCATTGCGACAACAAAATGTTTACCATCTTTGCGGTGAAACCAAGACGACGATTAAATTCTCTCGTTTAGACTTGAATCCGTGCACGCGGACGGACTGATAATCAGAATGATAAAACACACCGCGCGAAGAAGGACAGAAGAAGCGATGGAAGAAAGCGATGCGCGAGAATGCTTCTGGTTCTTTACCAGGAAAAACTGTGAAGTAATTGCTGGAGAAAAATCCTGGGCAACGGAATTTCCATCCTTTTCTCCTCCCTTTCTCTCGCTCTCTCCTCTCTCTCTCTCTTCCTCTCTCCCGTCCCTTGACGAAAGGCAAAAGCCAGAAGTAAAAGGGGTCGCCGGCCTCGCGCCGTAGAACGAGAAGGGCGTGCGGGAGAGGGGCGTGGACCGAGTGTAACGAAGCTCCGACTTTTTAATTGGAATATATTCAGAAAGCGGTACGCCTTTTCATCGCGGGACCCGATGCGATGCGCCGTGAATGCGACCTGAATCAACGCGGCATCAACTCGAGCCCGCGCGGATCAGTCCGCGGAAACTTCGCGGGTTTCCGGGGATCGCGTGAAATCGCACGGGATTTTGTTCTTCTCTTTGTTGTTTTTTTTCTTGGTTTGTTTTTCGCGTCATTCATAGACGCGATTCAATGACACGTCTCAATGATGGTGAAAATTATACGCTAAATAGGAATGTCACGACCGTGGCATCAATAATTCGTTTCTACGCAATCATTTATTTATTTCAGACACGAAGAAAATTATTTGAAAAGTTTGCAAATAATTTAATTATTTTGACTTCACTACTTAATTATTTTGTGCGCGCGTTGTATTTTTTTTTTTTACGAAAGATTTGCACAGCGCCTAAAACAATGCTTGAAATTTTGTCTAAAATATTAGAAGATTTCTTATTCCTTTCGCATAATGCGAGAAATATTACGAAGTATGACTATTCCTTTTGAGAAACATTCGCCTACAGCGAATTCAGCTTAATGGGCTGTTTGCTTGCAAATTGCGCCACCGCTAAAGGGCAAAAGCGAACAATTCACAACTCGTTTTAACTTCCACATTTCAATCCCAAGAGCCAGCAGGTCCTTCTTGTGGCTGTCACATTTGCATAATTGTCTCTTATGCTCTGTTTCTTCGTGAAGCGAATCACTTTTCCCTTACTATTTTCCGATTGATCAGTGAATCAGTCAGTCGGTCAAAAAATGTTCAAAAACTAACCGGAGTAATTATTTATAATTGTTTTTTTTTATATTAAGAAAAATTTTCTCTTCTTTCTTCTCTACTTGTGTGTACAAAAATTAAAATTTACTTCCTTCAAATTATTTTTATCTAAAAATCGATAAAATATAAGTCAAATTAAAATACATTTGCTATACTATAACAAAATGTAGTGAATATAAATATAAAAAAAAAAATGGTAAAAAGAATTGCCCCGGGTGAGGATCGAACTCACGACCTTAAGATTATGAGACTTACGCGCTGCCTACTGCGCTACCGAGGCACTTGCCAAAGGTGTTCCTATTTTTGTTTATTAGACGTCTCGTTGAGAGTGGGTATAATTTAATAAAACGTAAACAGATGTAAAAATGTTATTATCAACATTCCTAATGTTATAAAACTGTTTCCTACTTGCGCATAATAAAATTTATAGTTTTTACTTTAAGCGTATTAGAGATATTTCTAGATTATATAGGAACATTTCCATTACAATAGGGAACTGTCAAACGTGAAGAGGAAGACAGTAGTGGCAGTACTGTTTGGTATTTAGAATTGATCTTTCTCGATGTAAATATTGTGAGCTGTCAATATAGACGTAAAAAACAGTGTCTCATGTAGCTTAATAACTACGTAGTTAATTATTATTCGTTTTGCACTCGACAGAGCAATATGACAGACGCGAAGAGCTTGAAGGAATCCATCGAGCAGTATGAGACTCAGGTGCGATGACGCAGTTTACGTCGAAACGTGCATATATATTTTGACACGTAAAAAGTCTGCTCTGTTTTTTTGTTTACTCGCATTTGTACTTGCGTGTCTTTGCAGCTTTTGCAAGTGGACACAACACTGTCAATTACGCCAAATGGTCCTGTCAGAGACAATCTTCTCAGTCTGAAGTCTGACATTGAAGAACTTATTTCGTTGACAAGAGAAAGCTTGCAAAGTCTGGAAGGAGATAACGAAGAGAACACGAATGAAGATGAAGATTTTGATGACGACACTCAAGATCCAATGGATAAAGAATATGCCTTATTTAAAGTACGTGGCCACATCCATGTTTACTTACTGCTAGAACTACTGTACTGTATCTTTACTCTTTCTCTTTTGCTTGTAAATAATAAATTGAGCAATGTCTCAAAGCATAATTTATCACATATTTAAGTTTGTTGCAGCATATTTTCATAATTTTCAAGCATTATTATATATTTGTGGTATGTGAAGTTGTAATACTAAGAAACAGCTTTGACATGTAACTAAATGTTATTCAAATTCATCAGGCAGCGTTGGAAAAGTCTTCGGATGATAGCGAAAATGGAAAACAGGACAATAATACAACTGGCCTGGATTCCGACAACATTGAAGTCAGTATACAACTCTTCTCTATGTCATAGCAGAAAGGCGCGATTATACGATGCAGCATTGATCTTGTAGGATGAACTGAAAGAGCTGGAAGGCATGAAATGCAAAGCCCCTTACGGCAGTACCTGGGGTGGTATTGGATATCACAATGCCATGGTATGTTCCATTCATAGAAATCCTGAAGAAGGGATTAGAGACATCCATGATATCAAGGCGAGTTTAAAACATCACCATATTAACAGTACTATCATATACCTACTTCTTCTATCTTAATTACAAAGTTTATTAAATAGGTTCGAGTCTTTTTTCTGAATCCCACGCACAAAGAGATGATTCCATGTCCATATTTTCTTGATGGCAGTTGCAAGTTTTCCGACAAAAATTGTCATTATTCTCACGGTTTTTTTTTTTTTTTTTTTTTTTTTTTTTTTTAAGAGAAAGCATATTATTAAAGACAGACGATTTCTATACTTTGTGATTTGCAGAGAACCAGATTTCTATTCCATCAAAATGGGAAGCAGAGTATTAGTTAAGCAAAAGAATAATATGTGGCACAGGTCTGTTGTGTTAAAAATGCCCGAGAAAGATGGAGAAAAGTACAGAATAAAATTTGAAGCAAGCGGCAAGATCATGGAAATTGATTTGCAGGATCTCTTGCCTCTTGGTAAGCATATGTAAAGGTGATTACACGCTTACAATTGAGACATTGTACAAGCTTCTAAAAATATTATGTTTACAGACAATGCAGATTTGGAAATGTCAGATACATCTGACGATAGTGATGATGAAGATGATGATGATTCTAACTCGCCAGCAACTGACTTGGCTGACAATTGTGAATTGGTTCACAAATCTCTTTTGACGGTACAGTCAAACGAACCTCTGGGAAAATGGGAAAAACATACACGTGGTATCGGTAGCAAATTAATGATGCAAATGGGTTACGTAAGTGGTGCCGGTCTTGGAAAACACGGTGATGGTAGAGTCGAGCCTGTAGAAGCAACAATTTTACCGGCAGGAAAATCATTGGGTTTGTTCGAATGTCTACAAATTGCTATATTGTGCACATTACAATAGATACTCTATTATTAATTTCGTTCTTCAGATCATTGCATGCAATTACGTGAATTTGCCGGCGGTGACAAGGATTTGTTTTCTGCGGAACGTAAAATGCGCAAGCAGCAACGGAAAGTCGAGCAGCAAAGTGAGAGACAGTATCAGAGAGACAAAGAGGACAGCAAGAGCAATGTGTTTAATTTTATAAACAAAACATTAGGTGATAAACGTAAGTCAAAGAAAACACATGATGTATTAATGATGTTCAAAATTATACGTAATTGTATACATATGATTTGCTATCTTGTAGCTAAAGATGACGCAGGTAACAGTTCACGAGGTAAACTTAAGACAGAATCCAACAGAAACCTGAACGTAGCCAGTTTTCAAGTCGGAGAAGACATAAGTCGGTTGGAGAAGGAATCGTCGAAACTCAAAGAATCAATGGCGAGACACACCAAGGGTAGTACACTTTACAATAACATTGTAATAAAATACAATGAGACACAAAAAGAGCTTACTAATTTAAGAGCTTCTGAGAAAAACATCGTCGCAGAACAGAATCAGAGGAAGAATAAAGCTAAATTAACTGTATTTTAATTCTGTACGATAGCGTATAAGATGTAAAAAAAAACTAAATAAAGGTGTTTTATCACAGTATTTCTCATGTATGTAATTTCTATTTTTGTGTTGTTGTCATCCGTATGTTCTCTCGAGTTTTAACTTGATCGTGCTGGGGGTTGCAATGCATTTTTGGGAGGACGTTAGTCATCCCAATTTTTATGCCATTCTAACGTATTCTAACTTCTAATCAGACTTGACTTTTATGGCTCGCGTATACACGGATGTGACGCAAGATCGAGCCGGAGAGCAACGAGAGTAATCAAAAGTATCGAAGTGGCGGAGACACACAAGCGAGAATCGCGTACAATACTCTCCGGCTCGATCTTGCATCTGTTTCTCGCGATGCTTTCAATTAATGATTTCAGCGCTATACACCCACCAAAATGGGAACTACGAAGCAATGTCCACTCTCAGACAATATCGAAATGTAGGGTTTGAATCCGTGCTACATCGACTTCACTATCGATAGTAGCCTCGAATCAGTACGAATCTGCTTGTACGATTACAAACTGTATGAAAAGTAGTTAAAACATTTCTTGAATTTTGACTGCAGAAAATATTAAAATTATATGCTCGATGTTTTACAATTAGCAAAACTAAAAATCTACGCGCAGTTCGTAATGATTTCACGACCATTGAAAAAATGTACATACCCAACGCTGGTTTCCTTGTGCTACAACACCACTCTGTAACAAAAATAAAACGTTCTTATTGTTAGATGTAAGAAGAACAATTACTTGTGAACATCAAGTGTAAAAGATTGTTTCATATCTAAATATATGACTAAATAAATGAATAAGAATTTCCTAATATTCTAAGAAAATTAATTTAGACTTGTATTCTGCATAAATAGCTGTGAAACATACTCTTGTAACAGCATCCAAGCAAAATATCTTTGTAGAAAATCGGCTCCTGAAACAATGAATAAAGGAACAATTTAGAATTTTACGCACTGTAACGTGTATAATTTATATGGAATACTATATTTTTCGTCGGAAATATTTTATATTAATTGAGTGTATATCGTAAAAAAGATATATGTAACTTTATAGCGTTTTCTTACAATTTATTCTTGCGACCGAAAGAGAAATATGATAAGCGAAGAATATTATTCTCGACTATTTGCGAAAAGAAAGGCTGAAAATTTAATAAAATGTATTCAACTTTGCTATGGAATGTGAAAAATAAGCGTATAGTACGTCAACAACTGAGATGTTTTTCCAACGGCGAGTTTTTTTGTTGTTTTGAAGCTCGAGGAACTCTCTCCCCACTACGCGCCTTTGAGCCGCGGCGCAAAGGAAAATCGGAAAGCGCAGAAGCGTATGTAGTAGGGAGTACATGCGCGTGGAGGAAAAACTCTACTGCGCTATTTCTAGCGCAGCGCACAGCTTCAGATTTTCAGATCGCGTCGAGCGTTCGATAGTGACGGACGTTTCGAGTAGTGCGCGGTTCAAAATTTTAGTTTCTATATTTGTTATCGCAAATTACAAACTTTCGTGTAACTCTGAAGTGATTTTCTTTTTTTATCGAGTTTTTAATCAATTGATATAGCACTTTTTTATTGCAAATATCGCGATTAAATATTTCGCATATATAAATTATTACTCTTTCATTTTGTAATTTCTTTGTTATTCTTTGAAAAATAT
>QVNW01005244.1:0-10006 GCA_014825475.1 Pseudomyrmex flavicornis | reverse complement strand
TTTGATAAAAAAAAAAAAAAAAAAAACAAAGATTACAGTTTAGATTGACGTATCGGCAGAAAATTGAAGAAACAACTGTCCTAAACTAAAGATATTTTTTTTAGGCACAGTAAAATAATCTACGTCATATCTATTTACGTGCAGGATGTTTCTGGATGTGTTTCTTGAATTCGCTTTGACACAACGTCGCAATTTTTTTGATTATCTCATTAATATTTAAATAAATAATTAACTTCGAAATCATTTTTTCAATGATTATAGAAACAATGTTCTTCAGAAAAGAACTGACACAAGTTGCGTTAGATCTCCGTAAATCTTTGTACCGCCTCTTCTTTCAAAAACAACGTTATTTAAAAATCGAAGAGACAAAAAAAGGAGAACGTCAACGTACTTTTCGATTCAGAAACATCTTGCAACTAACTATGCAACTAACATAGCCTTTAAATGTGTCTTGTACACGAGTGTTAATCAATCGGGGGTCGCGATTCGATCTCGAGCGAGACAACGCAGGCGGGACAACTTCCGGCTTTCTATCATCGCGTTCTACTTCCATCGGGGGCGGGGGGGAGGGGAGTTCAGAAGAACAGGGAAGGACAACCGTAAGGAGAGTCTTCTTTTTTTTTTTCTGTTTTCGAGCTTGGATCGAGTCGACACCTTGTGGTAACGGATCGAGGAGCGAGGTGCGTAGGTGTTCTGGTGTTGGTAGTACGAGGGTGGTCGGTAGTCATGATGATCATGATGGTGATGGTGATGGTGGTAGTATTGGTGATGGTCATAGTATTGATCATTGTCGGTATCGTAGTAGTATTGATCGTGATGGTGATGGTCGTGGTAGTAGTTGTTTTGATCATCCCGCTGGGAAGGCACTTCGGCCAGCAACGGCTCTAGCTCGGGGGCGCGATCCTCGCCATTAACTACAACCCCAGACCCACCCCCTCCCTGGCTACTCTCTCCGCTGCTGCCTAGTATATCGTACTGGTGAGACATCTTCCAGTTCACCTTTTTATTTCTGAAATCAGAGAACAATCGCCACACGCTGATGTATATACAATCGATTATATTAAGTGGATATTTATATTTTACGTATCGAAATACACACATTCGTAAAATTTGCAAAGCGTTTCTTGTCATTTTATTTTACTTTGAAGACTGAAAGTATTGAATTTCCGAAGTCTATGGCTAGGTGTTTCGCTTTTGATCTATATATATATATATTTTTTGTAAATCTACATATATAATATATATATATATTTTGAATAATCAAAAAATCGCTTTTTACACAAATATAGCTTACTAAATATATATATATGTATAATATATATATATATATGTATTTATAAATATATATTTATATTTTTATTTATTATTTAAAATATTTTTATAACTTAACAAATTAACTCAGCCAACGAAGGCGATGACTAAAAATAAAATGACGAAAATATCTGAATTGTCTTTACGCGTAGAAATATCTTCCACAAAACAATAAGAACGTTTTAATCTTATCTCTAGGAATGGGAAATTTCGTTACCTGATGCTACGCTGACGTCTGTGCTCGGCGGCTGCGAGAACACCCATGGTCCCATCCTCCTCATCCCTCTGATCTTTGTGTCGTTCGTGCTTCACGTCCGCGGCCGGTCGGATCACCGGTTCGAGGCTGTTCGCCCTACTTCCAGTTCCGTGATTATTTCCGGTGTGATTTACCGCCCCCATGTCGAGCAGACAGTTGTAGAAGGCCGATGGCTAAATTGCGAAACGTGCGAAAGCACACCGGGCTATCAGAGCTGATCGACAGGAGTCTCGTTTTTTCTCGATCAATAATTTTTTTTTTTTTTTAATTTTTTACGCTTTCTATTTCTCCAATCTGTTTCTTTTTTTTTTTTTTGTATCAAATTCCCTAGCAGAGTACGCAAGTAAAACTATAATATATATATGTACAGGCACATACAGGCTTTTTCTTAGCGTTACCTCTTGTCGATGATATCTCTCGATAAATCGTGGTAGAAATGCGAGACGCTTAATGTTAAAAGTCGGAAAGCAAAAAAAAAAAAAAAAAAAAAAAAAACAACGGTGAGAAAAAATTTTCAGAGAGTCAAAAAGGCGGCCATGCTATAGAGAAAAGATGTATAGGCAAATCGTGATATGGTGCATTTTTATATATCAGTGTCGGTATCTTATATACGATGGATTCTTTCTTCGTCTCGAACTACTTATGTATGTAATAAATAAACAAAGTATAGTAAACGCTCGAGAGAGAACGTGTGCGATGCGAAAATTACAAAAATAGTATAAGTACATAGCGCAAACGGTAATTTGCAGCGGGGGCAATTCTTCGTAAGAGTGTAATTGCGTCGCAAAGCCTGTATATGTTGATCGAGACTATGTTACATGTTACAAAAAAAAAAAATCAGAAGAAAAAGAAAAAGTATATAAATGTTATTATTCTCCTTTTCCCCACAATGTGTTACACAAATGCGTTAATAAAAAGTAGTAGTTCGATTAAGTAGTAGTTCGTTTCAGAAATGTACTGCAAAAATGCAATTGTTTGTATATCAGTCAGCATGCACAAAACGGGTGAAGTTCTTTTTTTTTTTTTTTTTTTTTTTTTTTGAAATCTTCCATTACTTGGGATTTATGAAGAAACTTTGTGTGCATCATCAGTTGCGGTGAAAACAGTTTGGAAATAATCTTCTGTCTGTGCGAGGTGTGCAATAGAACACATAGAATAATTCACTCCGCGAAAGATCCATACAAATATGCCAAATAATCGTGGGCAAAAATCGAAACTCTGCTGCTCGGTATGCAAAAACAAACGGGTTTGAAATATAATTTATTCCAGGGTTGTATGAGGAAGTCCAAGAACATGCACGTCTGTATGTGATATATCCCAAAATCGTTTCGACTATCGTAATGACAATTGCAATGGTTTTCGTTCTTCTTCAGAGACATACATAGTCTACAGTACTTTTCCTCCCTCCCCCCCCCCTCTATTCTTAATTAGAAATGTTGAAACTAAAATTATCAGTTCAAAAAAAAATCAATTTCAATTCAGTTTTGGGATAACCCGCACACGTCGGTGACTCTTGTTAAGTGCTTTCTAAATCTGTAAAACCAAGATATCCGCATCTAAAATCGATAGACACTTATAGAATGCAAGAGATGCCAACAGATCGATTCTTCGTCTATCGAGATCTACAAATCACGAGAGAAAAAGAGAGAAAAAACGCGATTCATCGATATTGTATACTATGCGAATCTCTTCTTCGTACAAACACATTGAAAGTGACCGGTTGATCATCACGATTTTTCAGCGATTTATGAGAAGTTCATCGATATTATTCTAATTCTAGAAATAACTTCTTTTTTTTTTTTTTTACAAAACAAATCACATTCAATCCGCGACCGTAAAAGGTATTTGGCTCATCACGATATAAACTAATTACTGGTCGATTAATACTTTGTACATAAAAGATATATATATATATAAAAATAGTGTGATAATAAATAATGTGACGTATATAGATAATAATATAAAGTGTTATAATAATCATGTGACGTGTGAGAGCGAAAAATTGCTCGAGTAGAAAGCGGAAAAAACTGTTCTAGTAGAAAGCGAATTGGGTCAAGTCGGGCAAAAGAACTACGAGAACTACTGTTTTATAATCACTGGTCAAAAAGTGCCTATAAAGTATGTTCTTCTCTACTACACTACTGCGGTAGAAAATTCGGTAAGAAACAAGAAGAAAGTATCGTTTCAGCATTAGCTAGCAGGAGCGCATCAACGAATCAAAAAAAAAAAAAAAAAAAAAAAAAAAAAAAAAAACAGGATTATCTAGTATCTAAAAAAAAACTCGATAAATTTTTTTTAAATCTTCGTTTAGATAATAGATGATCCGGGATATTGTGCATTGGCGCCAGTTTCCTGGCGCGTCGATTTAAATCTCGTGCGCTCGCAGTAGAAGCGCGAAGTTAAATCGCTTTAACGACAAAACTCCAATTTGTACTAAGGGCTCGCATTGAACTAAATAAATTAGAAAAAAAAAAGATAGATAATCTGTCGAAAAAACGCTCTTGAGCAAAAAATGATCAATCCGGCAGAATGAAAAAAAAAAAAAAAGATAATTTCTACGTTACGACCTCTATAAGGATCGGCTATGTTTGTCAACTATGTGTTCAATTAAATCGTAAAAAAAAGGCGTAGCTTAACTAGAGAAAAGTGTGTTTCTAATAAAAGAGGCGATTATATTGTAAATTGAGGCAAAAGGCGAACTATATTGCGTATATATATATATATATATATATACGGTCGAGAATCGATGGGCTCGTCGGACTACTTCCCGCACTAATAAAACAGAGGAGCTCGAGAAACGGTGGTGCTCTATGGAGGTGATTTACTTACACACAGCTATATCGTATTGCCTTGTCGACAAAGAGCCGATATTATCTACACGCGCGTACACGTGCGTACGTAGCCACGTGTTACCCACGTGTCGGCAACAACACGATGACTAAAACAGTTATGACGTATTACAATCGTATATATCACTTGGAGAGGTCCGCGCGAGGCCTCGCTCTGATAATTAGAGAATTTTTTTTTTTTTTTTTTTTTTTTTTTTTAAGATTTTTTTGCGTGTGATATATAGATTATATGGAAAGTGAGAGAGAGAAAGACAGAGAGAGAGAAAGAGAGAGAGAGAGAGCTATTTTCTCTTTTTTTTGACGTCATCCTAAACTAATTTGAGAAAGAGGAAACGTGCGATTAGAAAAAGAAAGGAAATCTCTCTCCGCAAAGAAAGGCCACTAAAAACTAGTTATCTAAAGACTAGTTTATTGAGCCTGGTAAGAGATCTATTAGATATTACGTTTCTAACGTGATATATAAGTGCCTAAAGTACGACTAAAAGTGTATTGCTTTGTTATCTCGTCGTACGCGGAACAGCCATCGCTTCTAGATATAATTTAATATATAATTAATTACTGTATTAACATATTTATACTGACGTATTTCGTTAAATTGTAGATTTTAATGTAACGATATTTGAAAAATAAAAAAAAACAAAAAAACAAAATCTATTCTCATCTTTACGTGTAATAGTTTAATGCACGTTGGGTTTTTACGCACTTTAGATTCTTCGTATTAAAACCATATACAGTCAAAGTCAAAACTTATTTTTGTTTTTTTGTTGCTTCCAGAGATCGGAAATGACTGTTTCGCTACGCGTCCAAAAATGTGTGGTAAATTTATAGTGATAAACATAAAAAGCTACTTTACACAAACCAAAGAGAGACTAAAAGTAAACGTATGGGTGTGTAAAGAAATAGTGAGAAAAATTGTGTGCTGTGTGTTAAGTGTGTGAGAAAGACACGTACCAGAGGCACAATAACCTTACCGTGTTGTGTATAAAAAATACCCAGGTTTTGTTTACACACAAAAAAAAACAAAACAAAAACGTAACGATTCATTTCAAATCAACGCACAAGAGGAGAAGCAGAGAGCGTGTGAAACTGTATTGTTATTTATATAAGAGATTAATGATTTGAAAAAAAAAAAAATTCAAAATTAAATTGCTCTCTTTCTTCTGCAACATTCTTTCTGCATCTACAAGCATTTTCAAGACTGACGATGAAATGAATGTTGGGATTTTTAAGTGAAACACTTCAATTAATGTGCTTTTTATTTTCGCGTTACAACCCTGTGCCCCTGGATAATATGTGTGTACAGATAATATGAAATAGAAAATTCAGTGTGTGTAAAACGTGTGTTATTGTACAAAAAAAAAAACAAAAAAAAAAACAAAACAAAGTAAGGCGTCTGCTGCAAAAGACCCTTTTTTTCTGTCACGAAGCAATGAGAGAGAATTATTTTCAAAAAGAGCTCAGCGAGAAGATAAGTGTATTACAATCGTAAATCGATCAGTGGGAAACTTTTGCAGTACGCACTTAACGCAAGACGAGTGTTAGAATTCGAACAAAATCGTACAGCCAAAATAAAACAAAACAGTATTAAGAGAAGAGATAATAATAATAAGTAAGAGAAAAAGTAAGTACTACCGCCTGGGCTGCAGGACTTTGCCCAGCATTATCGTTATCGATAAGATCGTTATCGTTCTGGAAAACAAAGAAAAAGACAGGGAGATGATTGAAAGTTGCGTGAATTTTCGTTTTTTTTTTTTTTTTTGGTTTGGTTATACATTTAAATAATAAAATTTATATAGATGAGAGGCACAAGTTAAAGTCACACTAGTTTTTA
The DNA here is from genome assembly GCA_014825475.1 of Pseudomyrmex flavicornis. Taxonomy (NCBI): domain Eukaryota; kingdom Metazoa; phylum Arthropoda; class Insecta; order Hymenoptera; family Formicidae; genus Pseudomyrmex; species Pseudomyrmex flavicornis. The sequence continues at coordinate 3,759 of QVNW01005244.1, read as the reverse complement.
GTTATTTTTTAAAACTTTTTTTTTTATGATTATTCTCTCGTTCTAGTTATTCCGTAAAAAAAAAAATTAATAAAAATTGTATCCTAATTACATCTAATATTCTAATTAAAATCCATTCAGACTTTTCAGAGAACTATCTATGACAGATAAATGTTATTATTTTCAGAAACAATCGATCCATCAATTTTCATTAAGAAATCACAAGTTTGTAATAAAACAGTAAGATTAATCTTTCGAAAAGAGAGAGAATGAGAGTGTCAATATTCAGAGTTTCACAAAATTTACATTAATAAGTAATTTACAAAAAAAAAAACGAATATTTTAGTATTAACAGACCAATTGATAGACCGATGAATAAATCTAATAATTATGTAAAAAACTTTAAACTTTAACAAATCAGATCGCATCTAACTGTTTCTCTACATAGATATATAAAAATTCTAACTTTAAACAACTAAACGCCATTTCTACATTTTTTTTTTGTAGTCTCATTAAACACATTAACTCGGGCTGCAAAAGTGTATTCTCTCTCGTATGTTTCTTCAGTCTTTTCTATTTCTCAAAAAAATCTTTCTTGTAAATCAATCTCTTATTCTCTATCAGACATCGAGACTACGAGTTTTAAATATATCTGCGATTTCAAGATTCTAAATATAAATCTACACACATTATATAACTCGAGTGTCTATCTATCTCTATTATTTCTATACTCGAGAAAGTTTCGCAACGGCGCTAAAAACTTGGAAAGCTCGAGACTAAGCTACGCATATGTGGAAAAAAAAAGTCTCCCCGAAAAAAAAAAAAAAATTCTCTATTCAAGATTTATTTTCATTACGCGTAGGATGTTTCTATCACGAAGAAGCCAAACACCCGTTCAAATTTCATCCCCAAATCCTCCCCCGAGATCAGCAATTTCGATTCGCTTCTTTTCCATAGCAAGTGTTGAACCCAAGAACTGAAATCTCTCTTTATTTGCAGAGACACGCGTATCGATTTGCGCTCGTCAAATCGATATCGTACGCAGAAACGTTGAATTGAAGCAACAGAATCGTAAATTGAGGTTGATCTCGAGAGAGAAAAAAAACTTATTGAGAGATTAATATTAAATTCAGGATTTCTCTGTCGTTGTTCTTGTGAAAATTAAAACAATTTCTTTGTTCGACAAAGAACGCTCACCTGTTCAGCAGACTTTAGTTGACCAAACCTCGTCGATCTCCAACTTTCCAGTATCAGAAGGCAGACGTATATCTTACCCACAGTCGTCTTGTTTCTGCCCAACTCTGGAAGAATGGCAAGCCGTCGCGCGACGATTTTAGACAGATCTGTTGCAAGATGAGCGCCCGCTCGGGAGCAGAAACGAACCTTACCTTCATTCCTAGGTATCAAAAGATCCAACATTTTCTTAGCCTGCAAGGGCCAGATGCTTCGAATTGTGTCCCGCAATTCTTCATTGGCTTGATTCATTTCGTCGGCTACGGGGAGCAAATTCGAATTGATTAATATTTTTATCGCGCTTAACTTAATTATATTCAAGTTTTTTTGCGTTTATATTTTTTTTTCTATTGGACAAGTGTCTCGATCAATCGAACAAGCGTTTTACTGACCGGACGTTTATTACAGAATAATTAATAATCAATTATTTACGTGCAAAGTTGAAAACTAATATTTAAAAAGACATTTAAAAAAATACATATCTTAAAAAAAATATTGAAAACTGTTGCGTTTAATTAATAATTACACGTCTAAAATAATTATTTCTTTGCTGAATGTTATTCGGCCATTGGATGTTCGACGTTTATTTTACTTGAACTTTCGACGAACTCACCGCATCGCATTTTTATGCTGAGATTTTCACGGATCAGGGCGAACAGCGTGGTTGTAAAGTTCACCTTGCCGTCATCGTCCACCGGCATGTTCATGCGGATGAGCTTCTTGTAAGCGAGACGATTCGGACACTTGTTGCCAAACCCCAACGGCGGGTCCATGTTCTTCAGCATGTCGTACATCTCCGTGTAATGAATCTTGCCGGTGGCGTTCGGATCGTATTCGGCCCAGATCCGGACGAACTCGTCTAGATGATGAGCGCCTAGGATCGAGGAGTCGCGCGTGAGGTAATCGAAGTTGTCCATGATGACGGCGACGAAGAGATTCAACATGAGAAACGAGCAAAAGAAGATGAACGACACGAAGTAGGCGTAGGCGATGTTGGAGCCGCAACCTTCCGGCTCCTGCTTGGCCTTCACGTCGCAGGGTCGGCCCTTTACGCACGACAGCATGATGTTTGGCCAGGCCTCGCCCGTTGCACACCTAGAGAAAAAAAATTCACCCTTTCACAGCGACGATCTCGACCGCGAAACAGAACGACAGATTTCACTGCGAACACTTCATCAGCGACCTACGCTTTGTGTTTGCTTTGCACTTGCTCAAGCGGCGATCATAATATGTTTCCCGAATCTCCGCATGCAGATTCTCGCAAGTTAAATAATTCCGAGTCACTTACAATCTCACTTGCAATCGCGAAAGAAAGATTTAACCAGCAGAAAAGTTTCATGCAATGTGTTTCAGCAAGCTACGCGGCGCTTTTGCAGCGTGTGTTTTGGATTTTTTCAATTGTTATGCAATAAAATCTCTCAGTTCTTTACACAATTACATTCATATCAAAAATAAAATTTAAATACAAGAATAGATTATCGCGGAGAAAAACTAGATGTATTTTAATTTAACATTGATGTGTGTTTGAAAAAACGTTTACTTCAATATCTCTCTTGATCTATTAATACAATCTCTTAACGAATACATTTGCAATTTGTTTCTGTATGAGATAGGGAGACAAGTAATTTTAGTATTTTAAACTAAATACTCTCGCGAAAGCGCGCGACATGCATGATATATACGCTTGATACGCTTTGAATGCAACATCAAAAGCGACTTGGATTCTACAAATTTCTAATGGCGAACTCAAATCTACGAGAGGCTGCTGTGTGTTATCTTGTTCGCTTTGAATATGCCGGTGTCGTTTAGCCTGATTCTGCTTTTGTGCTCCAGATCCATGTGCATTTTCGTAATAATTCGTATAATATCGCGTGAAAAGCGAAAGGGTTTGCTCTGAACATAAATTCGAAAATAATCAACACGAATCAAGCTGTTAGAAGACTCCGCGACGTTCGCTATATAATTGAGACGTTTGTGTAAAAATGATATTATTTCAAAGATTATTCGATTTATTGTTTTAATCATATCAGTATCGATTCTCACATCGTTCGAGAAAACAAATCAACTTGGATGTAATAAAAAAAAAAAAAAAAAATTATCAAATCGATTTGAAATCGTCCACGAAAGCAAATCGATGCAAAACAAAAATGATCACAATTTCTGCAAGATTTGCGATTTATCTAAATAACATATTAATTAAATAATATATATTAACTTTGATGAGAGAGACACACAAACGACATTCAATTAATTAGTTTCTCGTCGCTTTAGACGTATCTTTTTTTGAAAAAGATCAGCCTAAACCTTCTCGTCGCCGTAAAGAACTCGAAAGATCTTCCGCATTAGTAATTTAGCAAATTGTAACAAAATTCGTGAGATATAAAAATAGCTTGCCGCAGGTGAGCAGCGTGACAACAACGTTCGCGTTCGTTCGTTCCGCAAATACGTATATATATTGCGCCGAATAGTCGCGTGCGGCCAAGTTTTAATAGCTGTAAGACAGTTAGCTATAGACTTTTTTTTTTTTTTTTTTTTTTTTTTTTTTTT
>QVNW01005242.1:0-21033 GCA_014825475.1 Pseudomyrmex flavicornis | reverse complement strand
TTACATTTCTATTCTTGCCTATTATCTATCTTTTCTTTTCTCTATTTTTCTATTTTGCACACACTTTCTTACCGTCTCGCTCATAATTTATTTATTATCTCTATTATCTCACTTTCTATATCACAGTAAATTAAATTAAATACTTTTTTAATACTTTATATACATATCATTATATTCTTAAATATATGACTTACTACTATTTTGTATTTAATATTATTAATTTAATCCTGCTGATAGAAGACGATCGGCTGTGCCGATGGAACGTTTTCACGATTGCTGGCGTCAGAAAAGAGACATTACGCGATCGCCGATTGTGCACGATCGAGATTTGCGGTGGGCGTTCGATCGCGGGGCAATCGCGCGCATTGCAATCGTCAACCTTTGTCGTCGTTTGATCCGAGAGATCGGCAATTGAGAGGGAAACAATCGCGGGGACCTCTCTCTGTTCACCTGCGCCGCGTTCACGATCTAGCGCCTTTCAAACGGCTTGTTGTGACATTGGTCGGGTATATGGCCTTTCCTAAATACCAAACCATGTCACGTCGCATACTTAACTAGCCAGTACGGCGTGTACACCTTCCGTTTACTGGCCGTCAATAGGCGATTGGTCACACAATCCGTTCGAAATTGCTCGATATGACACAGCTGAAAAGATCGCGTATTGTCTGAAACTTCTCTCACTATCCCGAAGGGGTGTGTACACAGACCGAAGTAATTCTCGTTAATTATTATCGCGTTTTAAATTCACGCATCACGAAGCCGCGAAATTTTTCGCGAATAAAGAGCGTGTAACGTGAATTATTTTTTTGTTTTTGTTTTTGTTTTTTTTTTGCGAACTGCTTTTAGTCGCTTGATTTTTTTTCCATTTAATTTAGTTCTGCTGTGTAATTGTATTTTTTTCAAATTTAGATTTGCACGTGCCTTTTAGTTTTATTTTTATTTCTTCTGTGCCATTGATTGTTTTTTTTTTTTTTTTTTTTTTTTTTTTTGGAGCATTTTAATTTAGCTCTGTTGTGATTTCGCGTCAACTTTAATCCAACGCGCGATCATTTTCGTTGTTGCTTACCGATCGTTCTAATTTGTCATTTTTTCTGTTTTCCGTGCTTTTTTTTTTTTTGCACGGGAAGCGAAGGATATTAAACTCCCGAAGTTTCATTATTCTCCCCTGAATATTGACAGAAGTTCTTAAAATGCTCGAACGGAAACAAACACCGCGCGCACCTTCAGAGAGAAATATTCGCTCGGTAGTTCGGTAGCACGTGTGTATGTATGTGTCGAAGTCGCGTAACGCGAGACAGGTAATTAATACCAGTCATTTCAATCGGCGTGAAAGGTCTAAGGACAGGCGTTCCCGAGTTTCTCACGCCACGAAGCACTACTTTTCGCGCGATCGTTAACGGAAATTTCCTTCTGCCGCGTATAAATATGGTCGTATTGTCAAACAAAAACCGCGCTTTCTGTTTGAAACGGACGAAGCGGCGCAAGAAGAACATCGCTTCTTTGTTGACCGAGGTGGATAAATAATTCGCGTCTCCCGAGAAAAGTAACTCGCGCGAGAAGAGAGTTACTTTCCTAATTAGCAGGAAGAGGCGCACGTTGTGTTAAAGGCGAGTCGATTGGAAATCGATCGTTCAACCCTTTCTCCCGCGCGCGCGTAAACACAGTTTTGATATCGAATCCGCGGGTATAAGCGGTGCCAAAGCTGCGCTCTTAATCTCCTGCGCGCGCGGGAACGGGGGAGAGAAGGAAAGAGAGCGGAGAGTCTGGGGCACGTTCGATTTGTTGCAACTCGTGTCCTTGCACCGTGGCTCATTCATTGGCTGTGCGAGACCTGCGCCGCGACGCGTGTGTGACACAACAATATGTGTATGTATGTGTGTGCGCGGTTGTCCGTCTCTCTCCGCTATCAAGTTAATCCGCGATAAATATGGCCCTGCGCGCTTTTTCCCGCGGACAACCAAAACTTCGCGGACGGTAACGCGATTAACATTCGTGCCGATTAATTGGGATGCCGATTATTTTCGTTTTTCAACGTTTCGGCGTTTGTTCGTGCGCGAGAGATTCTTCTTTTGTTTCCTCTCTCGAGGATGCTCGATTGTCTAATAACCGTCCGCGAAGTCCGAAAAGTGTGCCCGAGAACACACGCGATCGCGGCTTTTTTGTTGTTTTTACGACGCGAGCGATAAAGTTCGCTGTTTAGACAAACGGCGAACATTGTTTCGGTAGAGCCCACGCCAACCTCGTTTTCTCGTAAAATTGGGCAACGCGTATCGGGCAAAGTTTGGCGCCGAGCCCGGACGTCGTATACACTTGCGCAATTCGCTGTCATGTAAAATTCAAGGTCCCCTTCTCCCCTTTCGGTCACATCCTTCCGTCTGCCCGCATCGCTTCTGCGTTAATTGTAAATGGTTTTTTTTTTTTTTTTTTTTTTTTTTTTTTAATGAAAACTATGCATACGCGATTAGTCTGTCCAACTCGGCGATTTATTAAGCGCGTCTTTCTTTCTTTGCTCACAAAAAAATCGTAAACATCAATAAGAAATTTCCATAATGTACTTTGTATGGAAGTTTGACCATCAACTTTGTTTCTTGACAAAGTTAATCGTCGTCACGATTAAAAATATCTCGATATCTTGTGAACTTGAAGTAAAACAAAAAAAAAACAAAACTTTCCTGTCGAAAATTCCCTCACAAATAGGCAAAAATATATTCAGTTTCGGATAATACCTCAACATTTTCGAAACTCAATTTAACAAGTATCGTAATTTGAGTTTCAAACATGAGATATCGCGTAACACAGAATCTGTGTTTCACATGCAAATTGCAACATCGTATGATTGTCGCCGCTGTCTCGCCGCGAAATAATTCGTGGTTTTTTTTCGTCCTTTTTTTTCTTCATTTCGATATGAAAGAGTGATTTTATTTCCACGGGAAGGGAAACCGAAACGCGCGGATTCAGCGCAACCGCGGCGCGCAGCACATTGGCTGGATTTTTCACGCAAACGAACGTTTTTTCGCGACGCATGAGACTCTTTTTACGGAGGCGCGGCACGGCGCGGTGGTGTGTGCGTGTGTGTAAGCGTGTGTAAGCGACGATTTTGCAAGCGCGTATCGAGACCTGTGCCGACTTACTTGGCGTCGCCAAGATAATGTAAGCATACGCTCTCTCACACGCCGGGGCATATCGCGTTGAGTAACGTCAAATCATGTTAACGACACAAGGACACGCGTACGTCTCGCCGAGAATCACGGACTTTCCATTAAACGAGTACGCGCCCGTTTCTCGGCGCGCGTAAGCGCGGTTTTCCGAACCAGTCGGTGCTTCGGAATTTATTGTGTTGCACACACACGGATAATAAATTCTTCTCGGGAAACTATAGAAGAGGAAAATAAAAAATGTTGACGATGATTTATTTAATGTTATTATAATGTTTTTTAATTCGAACGCGTCACAAAATAACAATTGTAACTTGTAACCTCACGTCTCGTTCGTGTTGCTCGTTTGTACAAAAATCTCGCGCGAGACAACTAAATTGCCGCGTATTAAATTCAACGATCGTCAACGCGCTTATCGTCGCCGCACGTGCGCCGGTAATAATCGCCACCGGGACTGACCATCTTCGCAACTTGTGAGGAAAAAAGACACACACACACACACACACACAATAGCTCGACAGTTAGAATGTATATACTTGCGCTAACGACGCAAGGACGAGCATGTAACGTTTCTAAATCGCCGACAATCGCGGACTATGGAAACGACACGTCTTGTAAAACCCGAGGCAAATCAAATTTACAACCGACTTCATAATAATTTGTGTTTTTTTATTAGGAATCAAAGTCAACTCGCAGTTTGAATAGGCGGTTTCTCGTAATAAATAAATATTTTTCAAGCGCGAGGTGGAGAGACAGAGATAGGAAGTCCAAAGAACACACAGAGATCGAAGCGCAAAAAAATTTCCTTCAATCGCGAAGTCCACCGATAATTCGATCAGTCTTATCGTCGCGCGGTTCGTGCGTTCGTCGGTTCCTTCTTTGGTCTGCGCGAAATTAATTAGCGTCGCCGATTTTACGGCGCACACGCGTCGCCCACGCAAATGTCCACGAAATGTGCGCGGTATAAACCGAGGCGTATGTAATCGGCGCGCGAGCGACGACTGGTCGTCACGGACCATTAAAGTTAGAAAACCGGCGTTAGATCGGTCGCTAACAAATCGCCGTCTCGGCGATTGTTACGAACGTGTCGCCACCGATTCGAAGCGAGTCTCTCTCTCGACACTTTGTCTCAATTCTTCGCGCGTGAAATTCCTACGATCGACGTGCGTGCAACGTTGGAACCGCGCGATCTTTTGTTCTCCGTGTTTCGGGAAAAGTGCGTGCGTACGAAGGGGTGAATATATAAAACATATCATTAACCTTTTCGATCACACGATAGAAATTAAACACCGCGTTGCGAAGTCTTGAGTAACATCCTGTGTTTTTTTCCTCTTCGAATCAAACGCGATACGATCTCTTCGTTATTAAACACATTATAAGAAAAACAAAAAGCCACCATCTCGCTAACCAGTGTGGAGCTTTTTTTTTTGGTTTTTTAATTACCGCACATAATATTTTCAACGCTCTCGACGGTCGGAACAAAGTCGCAAAAAGCGTCGAGTTAGCTCGAAAGCGACGTCTCGTCAAGGCCGCGATGATCGGCCATTGGTGTCGTTCACAAACGTCGATCTTTAATTTTAGAAGCGCGCGTAATGTCGCGATTCCCTTTCACCTGACGAAAAAATCGACGATAAAAGAGGATATTAGTGTGCGTCCGTCGTCCTCGAGCGAATTCGTCAACGACAGAGATGTTCTTCTCGCGGGCTATCGAACCCGCGTCCTTAACCTTTAACGTACCGTCCGGAATAAACTCCCGTCGGGGCGGTGTTTGTTTCCAGATTGTCTAGACGAGCGGGCGAGAGAATCCGCGACTTGCTGCCGCATCGACTTTTTTTTTCCTCGTCACGTCATTATTCGCGTCACGTCTGACTCTCTGCGCGCGTGTATCGAAGTGCATTCTCAAGCGCGAACCTCGAAAATTGCCAGAGAAGTAAATTTTATTTAAAAAAATGACGAGTTTGGTGGAAAAATAAAAAGGGAGCGCAACATTTTAGTTTCTTTCTCAATCCGCGCGCTGTTTTTGCTTCGCGGGTTGAAATGTTTCTTTTTGCTCGGTGGCGCGCAAGAGACTGCACAAGTCGCGTTTACGTTGTTAAAATGCATCTGATCCGCGGCAGATCCGGGGAATTATACTAATTGTTACGTGGCACGTTTCTCTATAAACATCAGCGAGAAAAGCAGTTAATTGTATTGACTTGAGATTAACGCGAGAGTGACTTTGACGAATTATATTTTTTCAGTGACACTCTGAATTTAAATTCTTCGTGAAAAGTCATGTTGTTCGAAGATCACAATGTTTTTCAAAAATTTTTAAGATTTTTTTTGTTCGTATTATTTTAAATGATCAGATTTATTTCTCAGCCTTCAATTTGCTTCTTGACTTATATTGACTTTCCGTCAATATAACATGAAAAGAAGAGAATCTCGAGAAACCAAAATTCTTATTAATATTGACAAGCGGAATCAATTTCTCGGAAAAAAAAAAAAAAAACGAAGAGATATTTCTTCTCGCGTGCGAAACGGCGCGCGCGATTCTTACGTTGATCGTCGCGTATCTTCGCGAAAATAAATTTGCTCACGCCTCTCCCGTATAATTCATCTGCCGGCGTCCGGGATAATTGGATGCATAGGATCTAATTTGCATAGCGGAACATTCGTTTTTATCGCGTTGAGGGCGAGAGGCAATCAGAAGGAGGTCGCATTATCATCGTGGAAATATCGCGCGCTAAGAACGAACTCGGCTAAAAGCTTCTTGGACGGGGGGGAAGGGTTCGCTGTCTGTCGTGCCCTCTTTCCTTTCATTTGAAAAGTGAGACCTGTTTTTCCCGCCGTTCTGTTTTCTAACGCGAGAGAGAGAAAGAGAGAGAAGAGATCGCCCGTCGCTCTCGTTTTCTTTTCTTTCCTCCCTTCACTGTCGTTGAAATGCAAAAAGTTTCGCGAGTACCAAAGGGCGCGGGGAGAAGAAAAAAGCGCACGACGGGATGATCTTCTTCGTTATACCTACATTGTTTGCTCCCGAGACACGACACGAATTTACGCACGACTGGCCCAGCTTTTGACCTGTAAACCCTCTAAATTTGTTGTTCGAGATATTTTTGAAAATTAGATATCTTTCGGTATATTTTTTTTTTAAAGAAGAAACAATATCAAAGCTAATGTTTATTTCTTTAATTTAGAATGTTGAACATAGTCTCAGGAATTTTTATAGATTTTTTGCAACGTCTCGACTCAATAAAAAGTCGCGTCGGAGGACACAAATGTCAGAGTTTACAGGATTTATGTATTGCCTCATTTCAATGACACTGACCATCACAAAATGCATTCCGCAAACCGAAGCCTTTTTACTTTGCTCTTCAAATGTTATATTTTGTCTTTAATATTAAACGTCTGGAAATATTGCGTCGCGATCTTGATTTTTATGTGTTTTCTTTATGAAAACGCAATCTTGTGCGAGATGCAATTTCTCCTTTGACATGTTCATAATTCCAGCTTTACCACCATCGCTTTCAAAGCGTTTCCACATTTAAGCAAATTTTCGTATTCTCGTTTATCTTTATATTGAGGTACACGGCGCAATTCTTTGCTCAGATTATTACTCATATACGTCACGGCTCCCGCTTCTTGTGAATAAACATTGCGCCGCGTGCGGATGCATACGAATCGCATCGTGCACGAGAGTTCAGAACCGCGCTCATCACATCGACGAAAATATGTCACACGCAAGTTGTGCGACATCTTTTAAGATAATTATTGAGACACGGGAAATTAATGACGAAAGAGAAGAAATTTATATATCGTACGCGTTTATATTAGACGAACATCTTAGTGTTGTTGCAAAATAGACAAAAGGGTTAAAATTTCTAAAAATGTATAAAAATTGCACAAAATAACATATAAAAGATAAAAAGCAAGTTAACAAATTTAGTCCCAAGTTAATTTACATTCTTTAATAACGAGTTTTTTTTTTGTATTTTCTGATTACAGGTAAGCAAACAATGCGGATTATGTTAATCTCTAAATTCACGCACAAGATCGAGGCGTTTCGTCGTCAGCCAAAACTTCGACGACTACTTGCCAAGGTATATTCTTCGTCAATTTTTCGGGGAAAATTGCGCTAGATAATCCTGCGATAAAAAAAGAAAAAATGTAAATGTAAGATCCTAAATCTCCTCTTCGATTTCTTGCGAGCGAAGTGCTGACCTCGCACGTCTCGAATCGAACGACGTCGTCGGTTCCGATTCGCGCGGAGCGGCGGGATATAAAGTATTCGATTTAGCGATCGCGGATGATATCGTCAGCGCAACGGCTCGTAAACGAGCGACGGGTGTAGAATCGCGGCCTCGCGGCTCCTTGACACGATAGCGTTGCGCGCAACCACCAGACCGCCCACCACCACCACCAGCGAGCGGAGTCGGTAGCAGCGCACTTTTCTTCCGCAGGAGGTCAAGAACAAAAAGAGAAAGATCGACGTGCAATCTCCCCCGCTCGAGTGTGTGCCACCCCGTCTCTCTGTCTCTCTCTTTCTCTCTCTCCTCTGTTGCCGAGGCGTCTGGCACAAACGGGGGAAGAGAGCTGGCGCTTCTCGCCGAGAACCTCGGCCAAGAGAGGCCGGCGCGATCGATAGACGAACGCGCGAAGCTGCGCGCCGAATCTTCTCTCGCACGAAAATCGTGTCTCTCGTTCGACCGACCGACCGACCGACCGAATGAATGAGAAGAAAACCGTGTCGACGATTATAAACGCAACGCGACCGTGACGAGCCACGTGCTTATGCACGAGCGGCTTGTTTAGACGCGATCGCGTGTGTCTTGTGCACACGCGTCGCGAGATAAATCAGCTGATTCATCGCGAGCAACGAGTCCGCGCACATGCACATATACTTTTGCTAATTCAGGATTTAGTTTCCTCACGGAGCGAAGTCTCAGTGGAAAATTGAGATGCGCGATAAACTTTCGGTGAACAAGTCTCTTTCCGAGAATTGTTTACCAAAACACAAGAGACAACGTGTTTTAAAATCCGAAATTAATTCTTACGTCGTTGTTTTGTCGAGGATTCGCGTGATTTATGATGCAACGGTAAAAATAAGAAATAAATTCGAAATAAATTCCGAGAGTTAATGCAAGTGGAAAAATATAATGGCGAATAGGTTCTCGGTCGTGAAAATGGCTCCGTCCGAATGGCGCGTTTAACCGACGGTTACAAAAATATCTGTTGTCACTGGTTGTGAAAATACGTGAACACAAGCTCGCGCTTTATAAATTCCGTCGTTCAATGTTTCTGCCTCGTCATCGACCGAGCCAACGCACACTTATTCACCGCACTTTTGGCGACGACGCCGAGATCTACTCGTTTTGACATACGAAACTAACCATTACGTAATGATTCGCCTGTGTAATGAGCGACTCTAAATAAGAAAAATACCGCACGTTCATCAAGCGTCGTGTAATCATACGTATTATTGTCACCTGTCACGAGCCGATTAACCAGATTTTAATCATCTTCTCCGCGGTAATTGCCTCGCAACGGCAACGATTCGAATAGTCAACGCACAGACAGACACTCGCGTGTCTAATATCACGCGAGTTGTCGCACAATTTGTGCAATAAAAATCACTTATTATTGTATCGCTTCGCAACGATATTTGAACGCCTCAACTTTGTCAGTTATTTATTCCGGAATTCTTGCGTTTGCCGCGTCACATCATCGTTGAGGAAAAATATACAAAAAAGGTTAGGAAAAAGGGACGGAGAAGGGATGGACATTGTGTGTTTTGTAACGACACGAAATGCGTCTTTCAGTAAGCGGAACGACCCGAACGACGTTTGCTCAGAGAAGACACTCAGGTTGCGTTCCGATATTTACTGCCAGTACTGAAAATCTATATTTCACGTCACATGTGCTATAGATTTCCTCCAGTACTGGCAGTGAATATCGGAACACAGTCTCAGTGAACAGAACGATCGGTGCGTGCTTCTGCGCGGCACGATCGTACGCAGACCGCGTATATCCTCGCTCCATTATTAATATCGGAGTAACGCAGAGTGAGTGCACCCGTCTACGTGTGTGGGTGACGAGTGCGTACGTTACATACGCGTGCTATCGTAGAATAACTCCGTGCGAATTCGATCCTGTGTGGACGCGGGTGAGTCCTTATCGAGCGTCCGATAAGGCGAAATCGTATCTCTCGCGTGGGAGACAAAGCCGCTCGATACGTACTGTTATCGATAATGCGATTAACAGTATTTACACGATGTGTCAATTTACGGTAGTTGGGATTTTTTCAATTGACTCTTTTAACACAAAAAGAATACGCTCGAGCGGTAATCCGGTGCCAGGCGCATTAGCATGTATAATAACAGACCGCTCTTCGATCCTCGTTCGCGATCGTTCGAAAGGAGAAGCAGAAACCTCGTCGCGGCGATCATTACGAGCGGACGTCACGCCTGCTACGCCGCAAATGTCGATGGTGCGCGCCGTAATTGCGATTAGGGCAATTTTCATAGTTATTCTCTCTCGTCCGAGAGAAGGAGCGATCGAATCGATTATCGCGCGGAAAGTATTCGCGACGACCGAAATCATCTTGTTCGCCGGTGCTCGATAACGACTGACAGGAAGTGCCGTCGCTTTTTATCGCCGCGCGTAACAGATACGATAATTTGTAATTCAAGTCCGGCGTCTGATTGCACGATCTCTGCTGTCGCGCTCGTGTGTTTTCAATTGCCGTTCCTCTCGCGGTGCTTCTTTTCTCGTTCTCTTTCTTTAATTCGCGGAATCGCGCGCTTCTTATCTCGCGCGAGAGAAAATCGGGGAATATTTAGACAAATATCAATATCTAAAATAGTTATTACACATATTGCAAACCATATATGTTATAGGTTTACGCGAGAATCTTCCACAAGTACACGATTACGTAGACCACGGAAGTCCATCTACCAAAATCAAAATACGATAGTTACAATCAGTTATTCAATGGGGAAGAAAAATCAATTTACCCCACTTGGTTATAATACATCATTGCATAATGTTTATAGTGTAACCAAACTTACTCAACATGATATTACGCAAAAAAATGCACAATGAAATGGAACGCGACAAAAGACAAGATTTACGATAGCGGTTTGGAGAAGAAAATTGCTGTCAAACCTGAAATAGTTATTACATATTGGAAACCATGGTTTATTTTCTTAGGCGAGAATCCTCCACAAGTACAAAAGCGATTACGTACATAACGGAAGTCCATCCACCAAAATCAAAATACAACAGTTATTCAATGGGAAGAAAAAACAATTTACTCTTGTAATACATCATTGCATAGTGTACCAAACTTACTCAACATGATATTACGCAAAAAAAAAATGCACAATGAAATGGAACGCGACCGAAGACAACGGTGAGAATATTCCGTATTTAGATTAAAAATCAAAATGATTTATCGATAAACAGTAGCTTTTAAGCGATATGACAAGATTTACGATAGCGGTTTGACACGTTGGAGAAGAAATTGCTGTCAAAAATGTTTTGAAGATAAAAAATATATCATATACGAGAATCATTAAAGAATAATAAAATCCATCAAGTACTTGATTCCCGAAGAAATTTTTCTTCGATTTATGGCGTCGTGCAATGTAGTTTCGCGCTTTTAATGTTCGATACGAAAACGCGAATTGCCATAATGACACTTTTTTTTTCACCCGTATAATTAGACAGAGAGAGAAAGAGGAAATGTGAGACTTTTAAGTTAAAATATTTCGTAAATTATCCCCGTCCGTTTTGAAGTAATCCGCGCGGCTTGAGCCCGATATATATAAAGCCCGTTGGAAGTCGGCGCAAAGTACAAGTGAAATGAGATGGGATAAAAGAGTTAACTGTCAACATTAATCTGCTCTTTCTATCAGAAACCCAAGGCTCATGGAGCAATCCTTTCTCCTCGCATTACGGATTTAAAAGAGCTCATCGTGCTTTTCTAAGCGTGATGTCAGTGTGACGTCGTTTTCTCTCTAAATTTGATCACTGAGAAGAAAATTTTACAATGTGAAACTGTTTTTATTTTTGTCAAGAGAGCATCTCGCTATACAACTGATAGGTGATCGTCGAACAAATTTTTTTTTTTTACAAAAATTTCTTTGACGGAACAAAAGGGCTTGTGATATAATTTCGTCAACTTTATTCCGAGATTTTGAGTAGAGTTGTTACGCGGCTGTGTATAATCCACGCGTCGAATTCGTCTGTCTCTTCGTGTGGCGGCGTCTGATCTGAAAGGAAAGATGAGAGAACTTTTTTTACGTGCTGTTTCGGTAAAAATCTTCGTTTCTTCGGTCTCGAACCCTGATCTCGAACGATAGAAACCTCGTGCTGTTTTCTAGGCTGGAACTCTCGGACTTTGCTGTTGAAGTGTATTGGAATATTCAAGCACAAAAATGTAGTACATAACCGTATAGAACTGTCACAGCAAAGCAAATTAAAAAAAAAAAAGAGATAATTATTTTGTTTAAGAGAAATATTTTTTTTTTAAGCGAAGAATCCATTAGCGCGCTTCGAAGAAACAATTCAATTACATAACTCAGTGCAGCAAATAGCTTTTTTCCTCGTTAATGTCAAATAATCAATGTATCAAGGAACATTTCTTTAGACAAAATATTTAAAAAAATTAATAAAATCGACTTCTTCATTCGGAAGAACTTTTTTTTTTCATTGTAAAAAGACTGATTGTGCGCTGCTCACCACGCTGCTCCGGTTTCCCCTGGTTCGCAAATTTTTCGACACTTGCTTTCCGTTGCGTCGCAACATACCTACACACAGGCCAAGTGAAAGTCGCGCGCACACTGTGCGTGATATGTATTTTTCTCAAATATATCGGATATACATATAAATCCTGTCTCTCTCTCTCTCTCTCTCTCTCTCTCTGTCTGTTTACAATTCGAGTTTTTTGCGGATATTTTCCTCTCGTCGTTTTCGATTATTGAAAATATCCGATAAATTGGTACCCGAATATTTCACATTGTTGCGATAGACTTTTTACATTTGCTTTTTTGAAATATTTTTCTCACGAACTTCAAGCCGTGCTAACGTACATACATGTGCTATCTCATATATCAGTCAATAAATTGACCGAAAGGTGAAATCCGGAAATCGAAAAAATATTACACACAAATATACATATTGTATATATAATCATAGAACGACAGAGCTTGTTAGATAATTTAGCACAAAGAACTCTTATAACTCCGAGAAAAAAAAAGATGAAGGTGATAAGAGAACGGAGATAAAAGCCGGCGATATCGAGCCGCAACGAAAGGAATCTTGAGGTCGCGTTTAATACAAACGTTTGATCTCTGACTCGCGCGACATCGTTGGCTCTCACCGGCTTCAGGGATCATTAATTTCGTGCGATTCGATTCGACGGAGCCAACCATCGTGAGTTTTTCTTTTTTTTTTCTTTTTTTTTTTTGTAGCCCGCATCAGTCGCGCTTTTACCGTAAAATCCTCCGGCCAATTGAGCCATCGTTCTTTTCCATCGATTTTTCGAATTCCGCTTTTTTCAGATAATTATCGACTACCGTTCGGCCGGATTCCGCGGCAACAATTTCGCGGTACACACGTGTATTGGCCTTTTTCCACGACGTCGGGCATAAATCAGCGCGCGGAAAATATTAGCGTGCGGCGGTAATAAAGGCCGTGTCGCGCGAAACCGCTAAAAACTTTATTTCCCCGGAGGTGACAAGAAAGTTTCGAAATAACGCCGTTTCGAATCTGGACCTCGCGTACAAGCCCCAGATCATTTTCTGCGCGCGAATGGAGAAAAAAATCTCTCCGCGCGAGTTTCTTCTCTATGAATAAATTTAATTACTACGTCAAATATATCAATTTGCCGCGTAAACGTTTGTCTTCTCGTGAAATTTCCGGAGCGAAATTACCACCGGAACGCGCTTGTCCGGAGCGGAAAATTCTAACCTTCGCTTTAATCCGTGCGGAGATAATTAGTGCAAATTGTTCTCTTTTCGTTCAACAATTTCGTCGGGCATTTAAAACACGCACATGTGCCGAGTTATTTCGCGGGACAAATCGGCTCATTCACTGGGCCGAAAGACAAAGTCCCGTTTTCAAGAGAAAAAGGAGTAAGAAAAATTACAAGCCAGTCCGGAGACAACAGAGCTCGCTCTTGGGACTTGAATTCGCACGCATGAGCGCGTAACGCGCATTTCTCGCCCGTGCGAATGCGAGGCGCGCGAGAGAGCCGCTCTCTCAATATAACGGTACAAAACGCGGAAGCGATCGGCACGCGACTCGCCTTATCTCGGCGCGCGATCCGCGCTTGTCCGCGTGTGTATTCGTGAAAGGAACAAGATCGCCCCGACACGTTTCTCCGCCGGCTCCGAACTTCGGCGGCGCGTGCGTTCTCTCGCGATCCGTTCGGAATTCGTATCGCGATTACTTTATCCGCGATAAGCAAAGAATTTATTTTAGCAACCCTCTCCCTTCCGCTTTATCAGTTTACCTCTACGTGTATATATCTTGAGCCTTGTGTGCGCGCGCAGATTGTGTCGCATTAATCTCAGTTATTAGAACCGTTTGAGAGAGCAAAGAGATCTCTTTGGGTTTGCCTATAGACGGCAAAATATAATCCACGTGTTAATTCGTTACGCGACGCCTCGTATTTCATCTCGCGTCTTCGTGTGATTTACAAATGACTGATTTATAAAAGTACAAGATACACTCAGACTCCATGTTCTTTCTTGACTCTCCAAGAGTTCTCCGCACGCACAGAGCCTTCTAACCCACAGTGGCTGTTCGCCATCTACTTCTACTCAGTTCGTGCTTGGTTCTCCCAAGGGGAGACTACGACGTTGTACCAATCGATTTGGACGAAATTTATAGGATCGATAGATGACTATGTCGAGTATTGCAGAGTAAAGTAATAAGACGCACTACTCAAGCAAGACGGTCACCTGCTCAGACGAATTGTGGCATATAATTTGTGTATATTCTCCGACGTATGGAATATACGTTTTCTTATCGTTTGTGTGTGTGAAACGTTGGGATTTTGTTAAATTAAATTGTTCTTCGTACGCGATTGTGACCGACGGCAAAACACATTTTTTTAAATCTGTCTTCGCTTCCTCAATCGAAAACCCGGCGACGAGATACTCTCGATTTTTTTTCTATAAAAGAATTTCCGCTCTCTCTCACTGAGAGTTTTTTTTTTTTTTTTTTTTTTCAGTAACAGCTCATCGGCTCTTGCATTTTTTATCTCGAACCCTTCGTACGTGCAACTCGCGTTATTACACCCGCGTTAGTCTTCAATGGGATCGCCTGCGCTCTGTACCTACAGTGAGTTCAATAACCCGCCGAGAACTTTAAAGGCGATCGTTCACGACTGAATTTTCGCAAACATATTCTGGATAAATAGATAGTTTCCAGTTGTCCGAACAAACGTTGCGCGAATTATCACAGGCGTAGTTCTCTTACTTGCGACTTGTGTCCGCGCTTTTCGTGTAAGTTTCATTCTTACATCTTGGCACAAGTGTAAGAATCTACTGACTCTACCGTCGAAAAAAAAAACAATTTGAATTGTTTATCTCGAAATTTTAATCAAATTCTCATATTTTTTCCCTAATTCATGCTGCGCACGTATTTCTTTCTTCGAAACATCACTCACGTATCGAGGCATTTTAGTATTATAATAGCTGCGTTCAGCAGAACAAGCTGCTTTTGAACCTGTTGCATCTTTTTTAACACAAAGCGATCTATGAAAGAATATTATATCCAACAATCAATCGTATATTTAAAAAGAAGTTGTAGAAAGGACGAATTCCGACATTTGTCTCACAGTATTGTCGCATATTACTTAGTAGAATTTTTTTTTTGAAAATTGTTACGGGGATACCGTTTCTTTAGTTGAAATGAAATGTGTTCAAAAAAGGCCTTTTTTTCTGTTATTATAGGACCCTAGTTGGGGCTATATAATCTAGTTAGTAATTTATAGGATAAAAGAAGGAAAAGATCGAATTTTTTAAATGTTTTTGACGCGAAGTCAATGTAATGGTTGTTCTGCTTCATTTCCTTTTTATTCTTGCGCGACCAGTTCTCTCTCTTTGTCACTTTTCTCTGCTTTGCAGTAAATCATGTTAAGGAGGTTTTTTAAAAAATGACAAAAGTGTTTGAAACTTGAGAATCTTGTTCTTGATCACAAAATAAAATTTTACAAATTTTTTCAATATTTGTTTCCATGGAAAATTCTAAGAAAATCGTTGTTGAAAACTTGTTAATTTCAGACTTTTAACATGGGTTCTTATGGGACTCATATTTTAACAGAAAAATAAAGTAAGGTGAAAATGACACAGTTATTTGAAAAAATTTATACTTGTTTAGATTAAGAACTTAGGAATAATTGTGCAAAAGATGGAAGAACTTTTCCATGCAAATAAAGATGAAAATAATTGTTGAAACACCAAAACTTAAATGAGAATCGAACACGTTAAACGAGAAAATATTTTAATGTCGGCGTTGTAATAAAAAGCCTTACTTTGGAAGATGTAAAATCAATAAGAACGAGAACGAAAACAATGACAATAACCGCAGCCACAAGATAATTTTCACAAAATCATGGGATAATTTTCAAACTAATTGACAATTTTTGTCACACATTAGAAATAGCAAGAGAGAGGCTCCCGTAGGACCTTGGCATCTTTGCTTTATTTCTTTTTTTTTTGTTCGTAGATAGACTTAGGATAGATATTAGATAGATGCATATCGCCAACGAGAAGGTCACGTAAAACATCACGTTAAACGTTCTCCAAATCCTCGGTGAGTTCCACGTTAGATAGGATGCACCGATAGAATAGCCCCAATTTAACCAACAGATAGATGGAAAACTGTCTTTAGTCAATTCCGCGAGACCTGCGACTCACGTCTGCGTATCTTATGTAGATAGGTCCTTAAGTATTATCTTATAACACAAGAATGTTCGCGACAATGCTCAGGTAACAATTTTTTCTCAAACGCATACGTGTAACATTATCATTCTTGTTCGATCCTTTTTAGGACTATGATGCAGTTACTATGTCCTGTGCAGTATGTCCGATCTAACACAGGTGGATGTTCGCGACGAAATCAGTGCGTTTTGTTTGTATTTCCGCGTCGAAGGATGCTCTGTGAGATTTTGGCGCGCGACAACCGACATTCTGTTGACAATTTTCGTAAATAACTGATTTGCGACAACCGTCATCTCTTCCGTTCCTAATTCGAATACCTAGGATTTATATTTACGATAAGTATATCTTTTACTCTATTTTCAAAGGTTAGTTCTGGACCTTTTTTTCAAAAACTTAAATAGGTCTCCGGAAAATCATAATAATACTAACGACTTATAAGAATGGCTTTGTTAAATGGTATGCGTGTACCTGAACTGTTCAGAAGGTTTTTCGTTACATTTTCTTGTCCGAAAATGAAAAACTTGTTTTTGGTTATAGTTTTCTCAACTTGACGCATTTTTTCCGTGGAATGCGTATTCGCTTCCCTAGTGAAATTCAATTCAGTTCCTTTGAGACAGTTCCAGTTCCAGTTCCTACACACTAGTTTATCCATTTTAGTTCATTTTTAAGATTCCTCTGCTATTTAGTTTTCAGGTAGAGATTTGTCTACGAGAAATATTCAGATATATACAGAGCTATAAACGTTAAATAAGACAGGAAAATGCTTAAAATCTCATGCCAAAAATTCAAATTGAAATAAACATTAAACAGAAAAAATCTTTGTTTGAAAAGATTAGTTATTACATATCGTTATTACATATTAGCAAGAAAACTTTGCTAAACCTATTATAATTGTTGCTTTGCCAAAACATTATGTAATAACCACATTTCCTTTAGCTTCAACTCTCACGGTATTACAGCTCCGGAACTTTCTCTCTCTCTATTCGGTCTATCGAAGTAATATATATATAACAATCAAAACTTTGTAAAATGAACGTAAAAGTCCGAGCGTTGGCGTGAAAAACCTGTCGTTATTAAATCTTGCGTTTTTCGCTGGGCTGAACGACAGTTCATGACAGTTTGCCACGTGGACAGATCGCGGCGTGTCGCGGACACAAAAACAAAACCAAAACGCACAATCGTGTGTGTTCTCCTGTTTGGAAAAGTCTATATAAAACCGACGAACAATATAGCCGTGATCGAGCACGCGTAACATTTCGTGGCTCGCGCGCGCGGTCCTTAACGCCTCTCAACATTGTACCGGAGATTTATGGACACCGTTAAACTTGCTACTACTACTGTAATCAGTCGCGGGCCGATAGGCGAAGCCGCGCGTGTTGCGCGGTAGGCGACGGCGGCCCGTAAGAAAGGAATTATGGTTTATTCTCTCTCTCTCTCTCTCTCTCTCTCTCTCTCTCTCTCTCTCTCTCTCTCTCTCTCTCTATCTATCTCTATCTCTATCTCTATCTCTATCTCTTTATCGCATGATATAATATTCATCGTCGCTATACGAAGTGTATGTTTAAACGTAATTTAAACGCAATACGGTATCCGCTGTGTCAAGGAATCGATGTTTGAATACAGCTCCGCGCGCTAGTTTGTTCGGAGCCGCAGTTAACATAGCTTATTCGGTAAACATTCCCCTAATTAAACCAACCATTAACATCGCGATACCAAGTAAATTGCGGAGGAGGGTTTCCTTGCGCCGAGCATGTGAGGTGAATGTCGGAGCCGCTCTCAGCGGAAATAGCAATCTCGGACCGTTGCATCAGTCGCGGCGGCGATAAACTACTCGGTTCTACAAATATAAAAAAAATGTTCTGTATAAAGATTTAAAATTGCAATGGTAATAATAATATTTCGCCGACTGCTTTATATTATATAGAGTGAAAATTCTCAGCAAAATATGTTCTCAGAAAAATGTGTAAAATATATATATAAATTTCACATTTATTTCTCACGAAAAGATATATATAAATTTCACATTTATTTCTCACGCGCGGTTTTTGCATTTACCTGTGACGGTTAAAGTGGCGAGTTCGCTTCGTCTCCGCTCGCTGGTTAAGGCGTGCAAAGTCAGACACGAATACATCGCTCTGCCGTCTTCCGGTCGGACGGCTCTAATGTGGAGATCACCCTGTGATGTAACTACGAATCTTCCGCCTGCGAACAAAGTCGAGTGACAAGTCGATATAATTTTTTTGGCTATATTAGATTTTTTTGAAAATGTTTGTTTGTTTATTTTTGACTCGAATAAAAACTTTGGTTGAAAAGATTTCACTTTTAAATAAATATTTTTTTAAAATTCTAAATAGATTTTAATATAAGCTTAATCTTGAAAAATGTTTTAAATGAATTAAATAAAAGTTAAAAAATTTGGTATGCACAGGTTTTAGTGTCTCAACTTGAATAAAGAGTTTTTCCCCTTCTGATCATTATTGCGCGATAATAAAATGCTGTTTTCGATTCGATGATTTATTTTATTTTTTTTTTGCGGACTTTCTTCTACATATCGCGGCAGACCACACAAGCGGAAATACTGTTCGTACTTTTCCGAATTCAGAGAGAAATATCAAGAATAAATCCGCGAACGGTGCACACGTTCGGCTTCCGCAATATTTTCTCTCGTATATTCAAGTCTGCGGGAGCAAAGGGTTATGCAAAATCCTCAGCATCTGTCGATGAAACTCTCTTCGGATCGACGGACGGACGGTAGATACCATCAGGCGTGAAATTTTCAATTTGGCTCAACTATCGGACAGTCATCGAGCAGCCCAGTCTACTCCTGAACTCGCTAAAGCAGTCTGACTATTTCGGATTGACCTGCCAGAATTTCTTTTTCCTTTTCTCATCAAGCTTGCAGTATTTTCGCACTCTGCTCTCTTTCTTGTCAAGAATAATTAATATTAAAAGTTTTTTCTGTCGAGAGAGATAATAAACAGCTTTATAGGTCACTTTTTTTGAAGTATTATTGAAAACAAAAAAATTTCAAATTTTTTACTAAATAAATTTAAGTACGTGTGCTATATTTAACTTTTCAATTATATACAAGATGTTAAAGTTTTCAAATTTTGTTTCATACTCTATACGCCAAGTTGCCACTTTCTTTGACATATTAATGAAAAAAGTCATCAAAAAGAGAGTAATTTCTCATATATCATTTGAAGCTTGTACATAAAAAATGCATTTTTAATTTTATGAACTTAAGTCATTTTTGCTAATCTGTAGTGTGTTTCTAAAAAAATTATGTATCTGTTTTTAGAAAGAGAAAATAAAATTTTCATTAAATGAAAATTTAATAAAAATGTTAAGTAACGGCGATGTACCAATACATAGCCCATGAAAATGAAATTTGTCCAAATGTCTGACTTTTGATGTCCCAATAACTGGCCATACCTCTTGTCGTTTATTAAAGGCAGTGTTTGATAAATACATAAGTTCAATATTAAAATAAAAAACATTAATAGAAACTACTAAAAATAATATATAATAATAACTAAAATAATAATTAACATGATAGTAAAATATTACAATATATTGTGCTCTCTAAAACATGTTAACTGGGTTACAAAATAAAGTCTCAAAAACGATATGTTAAAATAAATTATTTATTTTTATTATTTATTTTTCTTGTACTCTTTCAAATACTAGTATATTTTATTATAATATATAATATAATATTTTATAGAGCTAAATTTGATATAGAGCTATAAGCTCTATTCCATTTGTTTTACAAAAAGTTCTTTCACATTGTGAAAGAGCATATGTCATGTGTGAACTATGACCGTCAACATAAAATAACTGGCAATTGGATTTTGTGCTGTATAAGCCATGAATGAAACTGTGTAGTTATGTAGTTGTAAAAACAGTCATCCAACCTCTTTCAGTGCTTCCAGCAATCCATCCTGAAGGCAACATATTAGTAACACTCGCTGGTATCCTTTCGTACCAGAAGAATACATGAGGTGGTAGCATCTGCGTTCACAGTAAATAGAACAGTGATGCTCTCTTTCTCGTTTCCATGCACCACTTTATAAACGGAGTGGGATCCTCTACGTGCCAATACTTTGCCTGCTTTTGGTACTAAGAAAAAGGCACTTTTATCTAAGTTGAAAACTCTGGATGGATAGACATCTAATAAATTTTTCTAAATGTTTGTTAGCACTTCGCTAAACTAACTCCTTAGAATCTTCGTGCAGTTACTGCTACACGATTTATATTTAAATTTTGACCAATTCTATGTGTAATTTCTGAATGTCTTTTTTGAAAAGCTTTCCCACCAATGTCTACCAGGCTTATTGTTTTTGAAAAGAGTCTTCTTTTTTAATTGTATAACCAGATTCTGCGCACAATGCAAAAGCATACTTTTTGTTACAGGAAAACCCTTTTCATTACAATAAAATATCCAATCAACAATCGTTTGTTCTTCCTGATAAGTTAAGTATGTATTTGGACCTCTAGAAGCTTCAACAAGTATAATGAAGTTGTGCTTCGCATAGAGAGTACTTCTTGGTACTCGATATATCAGCTGCTTTTCTCGTTGTTATTCCCTTTTCTATCGCTTCCAGTGCATTCATTACATCTTCCTGACTATACTTTTTTTGTATATACAGATTTTGTTCTCTTTTTCCCTTCAAACTTTTACTCATCTTGAAATTTCTATATACAAATAAGAAAAAAAAACAAACTAATAAAGTAATAAAAATGAATGAAAAAAATGCTCAAAACTAAATAAATTCATAACAAAACAAACTTATTTAGCAATGAAAAAGAGTTAAAATATAATATACGGTTGTGTGTATTAGTATTTAAAAAATATTTCAAATAAAACACTGTAAGTATGATTATTACAAATAAAATTTATGGCAATATTATAATAGATTATACAGGGTGTCCCATTTTAAATT
>QVNW01005234.1:0-14230 GCA_014825475.1 Pseudomyrmex flavicornis | reverse complement strand
AGAGAGAGAGAGAGAGAGAGAGAATGAGAGTGAGTGAGTGAGTTTGCGGCCGCGTTCTACCTATTTCTTTTCAAGGTAAGTTCTCGATCTCCGGCCACCACTCTCGCGCCTTTATTATACGTTCGGCAAGCCGCACAATAGCGCCGCGCATAACGCGGATCTGTATTTAGCGAGTAAACATTTGCTCTCTTGAGAGAGAGAGGGAGTTATGAGAAAACCGTAAGAATCTCACGCCGATAGTTTGATCTCCTCTGCCGATGTGCTCCGGAGAATCGGACGGGATGATAAACGCGCGCAACGCGCACGCTTTTTTATTTTTTTCCGATGTTAAATATTATGGGCATAGTACATATGTGCCCTGTATTCATCCTTGGGCGCGCGAGTGTGCAAAAACAGACCGTTAAATGTTGAGAGAGCGTAAAAATCATGGGTGCGCGGGAAAACGAAACGATATACGCTCCGGGCGCGCGCGCGATCTGTGTTTTTCTGAAATAATAATGTTTTTCAAACTCGCTATGCAAATGGGAGGAAAGGGGAGAATAACAGGAAGAAAATTGTGTCGAGCATCAAGCTTCGTATAGTTTTACAAGAGTTCGCAGGAGTGTGTGTGTGTGTGTGTGCGTGTGCGTGTGTGTTTTATTTTATCAAATATTCACGTTTCTGTTGTATTAAAGCCTTTTCCTTTTTTTTTATTTTTAATAAATGTATAGCGCACACACATGTTGCGACTACTAACGTTTTTTTTTTTTTTCGTGTGTTAAGTTCGAAAAAAGCACATGGAGCACTCGAAACGCGTGTTTCACAACAAATTGCTAAACAAAGTACTTCGTGCGCTTCTCTTCTGTTATTTTTTTTTTTCTTGCCAAAGCGATTTCCGATCGGTCGGTGTTGCGACCGACACATTTGACTGCGTCCTCAGGAATATCGATGATCGCGTCGTTCGGAACAAATCGAACCCATCCGCACGGTCCGAGTACTCTCTCTCTCTCTCTAATATACGCTACTATCTATCTATCTATCTCTCTCTTTCACGTGCGACGCACATGTCGAAAAACGAAATTCTTCGAAAAATATCATAAATTTTTCCCGTTTCCTCTCTTTCTCCCGTTTCTTTTGTTTCCTCGTCGAGCTCTTTTTTTTCGGGGGCAGAGGACGCATTCGATCTCGACTTTCCTTTCTGTATTACGAACTAATCCAGAAATCCATGATGCCAGGTTACGGTAACATGGAAATCGAGCATGGAAGCGAGCCGATTGAAAGGTCTCTGTCCAAATACCGAAATGCTGTTTTATCCGACTAGAAAACTGCGCTGTCGTCTGGCAGTGTGTGTGCGAGAATAGAAAAAAAAAAAAGAGAAATGGAACGACGAAAGGAGATTGAAATAAATCGGCTTGCAAATTGGATAGCGAATATCGTCAAAACGATCGCGGAACTCGCACTTAAACAACTTGTTTGCGCTTTTTTTTTTTTTTTTTTTTTTTTTTTTTTTTTTTTTTTTTTAAATCATTTTCTATATCGCGCGCATCAAGTTTCGCCGATAATTCAATCGACGATTAATTACCGATCGCGTGTAATTTAATGTATCGTCACACTGCGTTTTCGATGTGCAACTCGTTTCGTGTCGGGATTCTCTTCATCTCGCGTTCTTCTTCAATCTTCGCGTTCGCGCGTCGTATCGATTTTACATCGTTTATTGCTATGTACCAGACGACGATGGCGAGGATTTCGCGAGGGTTCATAATCCAAATTGGACACGCGTCCTCTCATTCCGATGTTCCGTATTGAACGTGTTATAGAATTCCGATTGGGGTGGGCAAACGAGATCCGGTAGTCGATTATGAATCGGCGAATTTTTCCGACGGAAAAACCGCAGAGAGAGAGAGAGAGAGAGAAAGAGCAACGTGTATCAATTTTAGCGAAAAAAAATATCGATATCTTGTTATTTATCGCGAAATATAAGAGAGAGATGATGTTTCTCCTCTCCTCCCTCGCGCGCGCTGTGCTGTCACGAGCAGATCCCGCTTCCGGCGAGCGGCGAGAAATTACGCGAACAGAAAAAACGAATAAAGGGCGGAAAATTTTATTATTCGCGGGACAATGTCACTGCCGCGCCATCAAAGAGAATCGCGAAAACAGCAGAGCAGGGTATGTACTGCGTATAACCGTCCGACCGGCTTGCGCACAAAGATACACCTGTCTCCGCTGGCTGTTGTGTAAATAAAATGGGGAGAAGGAAGTTGAAAATATCCGAACGTTACTGCAACAGTGCGCGCGCGACGCGCGTTTGCACTGCCTCGCCCGTTTGCACACACAAAGTGAATGCGAGACGACATGTAAATCAAGTGCGTTATCGCTTACGTATTTCTTGCGATGATTCTTCTTCTTCTTCGAATAAGTCTCTCGACGTCTCTGTCGTTGATCTCCGGAGCGCGGGAAAAAAAAAAAAAAATATCTGCGCTCGTCATCTTCGCAACACGCGACGACGCTTCGTCCGAATTTATAACTTTTTCACGATCTCATATTCAATTTCATCACGCGACCTGCAAATAAATCCAGGGGAAAAAGGGGAATCTCTTCCTCTGTTGATTTTGAAAAATATTTTTCTAAAAGTGTATTTTTTATTTACATTGTTCTATGTATATATATATATATTTTTTTTTTATCGAAAAAAATTCTATTTTTCCCTCGTTTCTCTTCGCACGAAACGTATGTATTTTTTCATCATCGTCAAAATAGGAGAGGAACTATACGCTCTCGCTCAATGGAACTTTTCCACCTCGTCATCGTTCGCGGCGAAGTACGTCCGGCCGCGCGAACGTCACGGGGGGCTTTTAATGTCACTTCCGCGGTGGCGGTAAATACTTATTTAAGAGCACGATTTCTGGGACAAAGAGAAGGGGAAGGGACGGTTGTTGCGACCGAAAAAGCGGGAGGATCATGACCGGCGCGGAGGGAGAGGAAGAGGGTCGCGATTACACAGGTGGATGAAAGCGCGGACGGCTCTGACGCACACACGTAGCCGGGAGCTTTGGGTTAGTCACATATTTACCGACGTACAAACGACTAAAAGCTTTTCATTCGCGGCTCTATTTTCGACCCGTAAATCGTGTTCCGTTACCGACTCTCTTCTCGTACGAAACGACCGCGCGCGGTTACCGCGCGTGCCGAGCAAAAAGACGCGCGTCTCCGCGTCTTCCTCTTCATCCCGAAAGCTCTACGCAGATCTGAGTTGATATACGCGCAAGCTAATTTGTGCGCGCGGATGTGTGTTAGAGGGAAATGCTCTAGAGTCTACAGTTTCAGAAAGTTTCGATTCTCTACGCGCGACCGCGATGGGAAATTAAAGCTGTTTGAAATCGATTTTTTTGCGATATATCGATTAGCTTTATTCGGGTTTTTCAAACAAGAAAAAAACATTTTTTCCTTAGATGTGTGATAAAAAATATAAAAAAAGTCATGCAAAGTTACGCAAGTTCCATCGAGGGAAGAGCGTAAAAATAATTCAAAATTTTACATTAAAATATTCAAGAGATAAAAAATTTGTTGCGAGACACACACACACACACATTCTCCGCGGATTTTTATGTCGGGGGAGGAGGGGGGGGATAATTGAAAATTAAAATACTTAATAATTACAAAAATATGTAAAATATGAAACACTAAAAATGAAAAACATTTAAATTTTAACTTTTTTTTTCCGCGCGATCCGAACACATATTTTATATTCCGTTATATCTCTCAGAGTCTTTTTAACTTCTCATTTATTCACTTGTAGATGGAAAAGTTTGTGTGTTGGGGAGCAAACGTAAAATATTATTTCCAATAATTCGAAAAATCTCGAAGAACGCGACATATGTATTTCGAGTTTTAACGGAAGACGAGAGAGATTTGTGTCTTTTGCTCGATATTTTGCGATGCGCGAATCTCTCTCTCTCTCTCTCTCTCTCGTATCCTCCTCGCATCGAGGAAAGATACGATATGTAACGCATACATGAACTGCAAGCATAAACTTGGAATGTTGGTGATGAGGAAGGTAAATAGAAATTTTGATTTACTCCCACATACACACAGACGCGCGCGCGCGCGCGCAATATCACCGAGATTCAATTCCCACGCACGCGAATAGATCTGCGGAGAAAATCGAGGAGAGGACGGGAAGGAGGGAGAATTATCTGTTTGCTTGGACACTCGTAAATTAGATCTGATTAAATTGCTGCAATGGATAATGGAATTTGCGGTCCCGACATAATCTCAGAGATATAATACACACAGCTCTTCGTTTTACGGTCGGGAAGGAAGAGCGTTAATTTATATCGCGCGGACGCCGTGAAAAGAATCGATGAGATTTATCTTGACCCGAATTATAAAAGTTACAAGGCGGAAACTGCGCGATATCCGCGCGAAATCCACAACGTTCCGCTGCAGGTTTTAATTATTATTCGACCTTGGCGATTCCTCAGCGAGATTCTAATGTTGGATATCAATTTTGTGCCGGTCGAAGTTTAAATAATATTTTGAATAATATATAATAAGCGCACGGAGAGAGAATATAGTCTTACAAAATGGACGTACTCCTCGTTTAATGAAATTATTAATTCGGGACGTAAAACGCGGGAATTATTCCAAATCGTATCACTTTAGCGGGTCGCGCGGCGAGAGCGTGCAATTTCGAGATTCCATTATAGTAATCCTAACGGGAGGAAAATTTTGTGCACACTCAGGGGTCGTCGGATAAGTCGCATATTTACCGACGCAGAAAGTACTAAAAGCTTTTCATTCTCGGCCTTATTTTCGGCCCGTAAATCGGATTCCGTTATTTCGCTCGCTGTATCTAATTTAAGGTGACGTCTGTGTTGCCGAAATCGTTCGAGAATTTGTTGCGTATCTTTTGTTATTATTGCGCATCTGCGATGTGTTTCCGCGACGGTCGTCGCAAGCGAGCAGCGATCTCGCGCGCGCTTGAAGTTACAATTCGTTACTATATAAACCAATCAGAACGGAAGAAGTTGAGTTTTGCGGATGAAAATAGCTTGGCTTGTAAAATGCGAAAATACACACGCCTCGAGTCCGTAATTTAAATGCTCTCGCGTATAACCGCGCCGCGCCGCTTGTTCTCCGAAACGCTTTCGGAAACAAATATTCGAACAGCGGTCGCGCTTTGAGCGGCAATCGGACGAAAGTCAATTTGTGGGACAAAAAAAAGGAAGAGGAAAAAGGAAATCATCGCGCGATGCGACAAATATTCACGGTCCCGCGCTATTATATTCATAAGCAAAAAACGTTCGGAAAAACGGCAACGATACGCCCGGGAAATTAAATCGAGCTCATGCTCGCGCATGAAAGAGAGAGAGAGAGAGGGAAAGAAAGAACGACATTCTCTTCCGCGCGATTCTCTCACTCTTGAAGATCGCATATTATATATCGTCCGTGGGATCGCATTAAGCGCGACCAATGGCGAACGGGGTGGCTCTTTTTTTTTTCTTCCGGCGGATCATTTCCAATCGAAAAAATCGCGAAGCACAGTCCCGATTCGAACGAACGCGAAATCGAGAATAAAAGTACAAAAGTGCGCTTTATATATATATATATATATATATCTTTCTCTCTCTTTCTTTTTTTTTTGTTCGAAAAGGGCCGAAAAAACGCGGGAGAAGATAATTGTTCCGAGGAGAAGGAAAGCGCGCGACACGCGCGAGCAATTATTTTTCGCGAGAAGGACAGTCCTGGGCGTTATTAAATCGCGCGTATTTCTCTCATCCTTCGGATGACGCGCGCGGACCGGCAGTGGCCGCGAAGAGAGACAGATAAATAGGAAGATAATGCCGTGAGAAAGGAAGACGCGCGCGGGAAATTAACTTTTTCTTTCTCGCGCGATTTCCGAGTCCGATTTCACTTCTGTATATATACATATAGGCGGTCTCTCTCTTTCTCTCATTCCCCTTACGCGCCGGAGCGAGCGACTTTTCTATTCCTCGTTAATTCCTCCCCTATAAATTTCGTCGCCGTTTAATTACCGCGCGCGAGGAAAATCCTTTCGCGCTCTCGCGCGAAAGGCTGTCAACTGCATCCAGCTGTTCTGTGATACAGTGGCTAGCATACGCGTGTATATATATATATATATGAGTAAAATGCATTCGGAGCATCTTAAAAAAAAAAAAGAAAATTAATTTAATTAAAATTAAAGTGTGCTTTACACCCCGCTAATATAATATTGCTCTATTCTCTTCAAGAATTTAAATTCTATAAATTCTTATTCGTTAAATAATTATTTAACAACGACAATTGGACGTTCACATGCGCCGAAGGCCACATGTGCGACGTGCGTCTCGCGCGCGAACAAGCGTCTCAATTCTCCTCTGCTTGCTCTCTGGTTACCTGGTAATGCGACAATCCGTGCGGTGGTGTCGAAGCGACGACGCGGCGGAGATTCCCGGCGTTCTTCGTGATGATTTAAGAGCCCGTACAGATAGCGACGCTGGGGTGTATCAGCCGGCACGAACCGCGGCACCGAATGTCTCGCTTTGGATATTCATTTTCGAGGCTCTCTAATCTCGCATAATGTACTTGTGATTTAATGGCGGCGGCGCACCTACTCTCGCGACGCGATAATCGCGTTTCCGACGGCGGGTTCTCGGGCGAACGAGCCCCCCGGCGACGGGGAATGCGGGTTCCCAAAAACGATATCGTAAACGTGATGGAGATCATATTTAAGGTATGTAACGGCGCGCGACGAGACGTTGCGGAATGGGCGGCGCGGGAGATCGAAATAAGACCGTGATCTTGTGCGTTATAATTCGCAACTTGGATTATTCTCGCTGTGTGTGTAAATATATTTTATGTTTGTGTAATTTCGGAGAAGAACGGAGAAGAAAATACTAAAAGTAACGTCGTGCAATAATGTTTAACAAAATGAATATATTATGTTTTTTGATCATTTTCGCGCAAGTAGCGGCTATATGTAAAAATACTTTGTTTTTTTCGCGATAAATAATAATCTGACAAATGAAAGGAAGATGTCAATTTGAGTTGTAAAACAGGATGTTCGTAAATTTAAAAAATTATTTTATTCTATATTTAACTACATATGTAAAATTTTTTATTCAATGTTTAACTACATATGTAGTTAAACGTAGAATAAAAAAATGTTTTTTTGAAACACCAACATCCTGTTTACGGCTCAAATTGACTTCTTTCTTTCAATCGTCAGATTTCACGAACAGAAAATGTACATATAATAATACGGAAAACAATACGCAAACGATTCAATATTTATTTGTAATCGCCAAAAACGTCGCGAGAATGTCATCGCGATTTTTCCGATGTGGATTTTCCGACAATGGCGACGACGCGTCTTGTAATTCGCGAGTTTTTCGTGTATACATACGCCACGTCGCGGAGAGAGATAGAGCGGAAGCGTGAAATGTTCCGCGTTATTTTTCGAGGACCATCGGGCTCTCTTTGGCGCGACGCGGAAGCAGCTCGCACCTCCAAGAAGAGATTTTGAACAGAAACGAAGTTCTCGTAATTTAGCGAGCTTGTGAATATTGACAGGCGCATCCTATCTCCTTTTCTTTCTCTATCTCTTTCTCTCTCCATCTCTGGGCGCCGCCATCAGACACTCCTTCGTCGGCGATGCTCTCGTAAAGTTACGCGGTTGCCGTTCAGCGTCGCAGTTGACACAAATCCGAGCGGACGACAAGCCGGAAAGCTCTTTCGTATGTGTGTTTCGAATCGGGGTTAGATTCGATGCCGCTGGCTCGCCATTAACGAGATCGGCCGGATACTCGCCCTCTTTTCCCGTTCCTCCCCGTGTTCCTCGCCATTTTTTTTTTTTTTTTTCGCTCCGCGCGCGCTCCCGTTCCTCTTTTGCACGTCACGTTCGCCGGATGAATGATAATTTACGCGTGCTCGATTCACCACCGACGAGAAAAGCTTTTTCTTCCCCTATCGCGTTCTCTCTTTCTCTCTCTCTCTCTTTTCGTCCATCCTCCGATCGTCGGGTGGATCGCCCAGGGACGGGTTCACCGCGCGCGGAAATTAATGGGATAGAAGCCGCAGGACACACCGTCAAAGGCCACCCGTGGAAATAACTTCGCTTCATCGAATAGCATTTTTTTTTTTTTAATATTGTAATACTCTTCTATTACGCGCAATATAAAATGGAGACTCGCGAGTTGCGCTACTGGCCGGGGCCGCGGATTAATTTACCTACGCGTTTTTCGCGCAAATTAATTTCCCGGCTCTCTCCGCGCTCGGTCACCCGCCAATAATTTAATCCGCGGAAGAAACTTCCGCGAGGAATCCCTTATAAATTTTATTATCCTCGATAAAATTTTCAAATACGTGCATAAAAAAAAAAAAATTTTTGTTCATCCGCCGCGCGACTTCCAACGTGAAAGCCTCGTGTGAAAGCTCGTTACTTTCGAAAGAACGGGATTACTTTCGAAGAGAGAGAGTAGGAAAAAAATTCCATAGCGCGCGGTGCGTGATCCGCGCGCTGTAATTTCGCAAAAGCGATTCGTTATCATTTCGCGATGGGGCGGCTAATACGCGCGGAAGAGTTCGAGGAAGAAGAGCTCGAACGCGCGCGATTCTCTTTTTCTTTAATTCGACATGGCGAAGCGCCGCGATTTTTCCGAGCTCTCTCTCTCTCTCTCTCGCTCTTTCTCTTGTCGCCAAAGGGCATATTCGCGTTTTTCGCGAGATTAAAATTATGGATACAAATTGCACGAGCGCGTCGCGTGTCAGTCGCGCGAACAGAATTTACGCTTTCACGTCGAGACACGAGTAGTGGCCGCATGATCGACAGAGCTCGATATCGTTCGTTCGTTCTTCTCTCTCTCTCTCTCTCTCTCTCTCTCTCTCTCTCTCTCTCAATCTTTCTCTTTCTATTTATCTATCTCTCTCTCTATCTCTCTCTCTCTCTATTACCGTCTCGGCATCCAGACGACTGCGTTATTGGCCTATGGCAATAACTGCCTTTCATGTTGGCTTATAATAAATCTCGATTTGAAAATTCTCCTTCTCGCTCGGTCCCGAAGAATGGAATGTCTTAATCGTCTTTTCTTCAGTCCCTTTATAAATGTATAATATATTAAATACCTAACAAAGACGCACACGCGTACAATTGAACTTTAAATTAAATTCGTGGGAGGGGAGGAGAAAAACACGAGCTGCGTAGTACTCGAGTAAAATATCAGATTTCACGCGACGTCTTATTCAACGCGTCAAGATTCTTTTTTTCAATAATAGCGTCCGACACTTCGAAGTGCGCACGACGCGACGTCGCGTCGTTCTGATTTTCGCTTTTGACACCTCGGGATCCGGCCGAGGTAATATCATATTGCCGGTCGTGGGTTATATGATAACCCGGTCAAATGATATGCGAAACGCAGATAAAGAGCTAGAGGAGAATATCCGAACTCCGGAGTTTTTCGCGTTTTGCAGCGAATGCAACGAGAGACCATAAACCACGAAAAGTCGCGCCACGTAACGCGTGCGCGCATGTTTCTTCATTGCTTCGACTGTGCTTTTCCCAGATTTAACTGGATTTATGCGGCCTGTGTTTCTTTCACCGCTGCTCTGCCTGGCTCGAAAATATGCTCGTGCGCTCTCGCATGCGAACTTCGGAGCGCATGACGAGAGAGAGAAAGAAAGAAAGAAAGAGAGAGAGAGAGAGAGAGAGGCTCTTTGTTCGCCGCGTGATTGAATGAAAGCCTCCTGCACAGGGAGAGTAAATTGACGTAGAATTTTGGAACAGAGAGCATGATTAGTATTTAATGGAAATATATATCAGCCCACAGGGGACATATGTGTGTGTATGTGTGTGTGTGTTGTAACGCTGAATATAAATTTTCCGGGCATTTCCTGTCCGCGACAGACACCGTACGTACGTACGTACGTACGTCGAACGACAGTCGACGGATCGTGCGGATTTTTATGATAGCGATCGTTTTTTGTTTTTTTGTTTTTTTTTTTGTTTTTGCGAGAGAGACGCGCACTTATCGTAAATTGTTAATTCGACGAGAAGCACAACCGCGCGCGGACAAAGGCAAAAGAACGAGAAATTGGGAAAACTATCTTTCCACTTCGCAAACCCTTACAAGAGAAATTCGTAAAGCGGCACCGGCTTTTCCAGCATCCGCCGTTATGCGCGTTATTCGTTTTCGCACAAAAAGTCTCTCTCTCTCTCAGTCCCCGAGCGCGCGGCGGCGCTCGATAAAAATGGAAAGGGGGATGTTTTATTGTCGTCGCAATACGGCCGACGGGTATATACTTACGGGTGCAAGTTCGCGCGCGCCCGCCGCGCTTACGTGTCCGCGACTGGCTTGTTGTGTTGCGGCTTAACCTAATTTCCGAAATAGATCGGGAAGTAATCCATACGTCGCGCCGCGCTCCGCTCCGCTCCGGGATTACGGACGTTCGGATGTGCGACGCAATGCCGTTGTTGCGGTAAACAACGAAATTTCGCCGCAGCTTATCTTACAACGTTATTGTAACGAGCGCGAGAATGTGACGCAAATCGGCGACGAGCGCAGCGGTTTTTTTCTTTCTTTTTTTTTTGTTTTTCATCAAATCTGGATTCCGCTATTGCGAGATTCTTTTCACATTCGGGCTCAAATTTACGCCTCGGCGACGCTTCGGCGAAATTCCATGATTCTCGCTAACTTGACAATGAAAGTTTGTCAAGTCTAGTAAACTCCTCGGTGTTTTCGATCGAGGCATATCGATCGTCTCGGGGTTTAAAATAGTAATCGTGTGCTCGTATGCCGCTTCGTACGACCGGCTGCCTCATTACGAGATCGGCGAAATATGATTAATTGGGGATTAAAGTGATTTGCATATTAATTTCTTCCGGTAAAAGCCGGAGGAGAGACGGGGAGGATTGGGATCGAATTACGCGCGCGCGCGCGATTGCGGCGTGTCCAATATCTCTTGCGACAAAAACAAAATCGACAAGATCGGGATTTAGCTCGCGAAACGAGCGTAATTAAACTCGCGAAAATACAACAAAGTTTCGCTTCTGCCCTGTTTTGCATATCCTCCTCCGGCGCGCGATGGGACGCGCGGGGCAAAAATAAATCTCCGCTTTTACTATCGGCGTACGTGGGGAACGTACGGAACAAGTGGTTCACTTACGACCGCGGGTAAATTAATTTCCGTGTCCGCGCGCGCGTTTTGTCCTTTTTCGCAAACCTCCTCCGCAGACATTTCGTCCGCGCGCTTTCGCTATTTCGAGTGAGCCGCCCGCCCCCTCGTCGCCTCGCCACTCCCGGGGAAATTCGCTCGTATTTATGAGACGCTCTCTCGAATTGGAAGTCACGTATTCGCATAGTCGCATCCGTATCGACGTCCTAGACCGGCGTGTTGAAAAAAAAAAAAAAACAAGAAAAAAAAAGAGAGGAGGGAATAAAAAGCGAAACAAGCCCCGGCATTAACGATCCTTTCTTCCCGCGGATGAGGGAGGAGGTGCGAGGGTGAGAGAGAGAGAGAGGATGCGCGTGTTACAGCCGTGCACGTTTACACCGTACCTCTTATTAATTTCCACGATGCGCATAATCCAGCCCCCGGAATTCCCTCGCCTCGTTCTTTATTCCTTCTTCGCTCTCCGTCTCGCTCTTTCTTTCTCGCTTACCATAAATATATATATATATATATTTCTTGTTCAACGTCTTATATCTGTACAATTTTGCACGGAGAGATTTTCCCCGAGCATCCAGAGACTCGAGTTAATAAATTAAGGGACTTATAAGAGATGAGAGATAATTAACGACTTGATATGGAGATGATATCAAGTGCCTCGACAACGGTCTCGAAGATAAATGTCCTTTGAGTAAATGATTGTGCTCTCTTTCCGAGAAATTAACTTCGACGTGTAATTTTATACGTCGATTATTATTTCGAAATCGTCGCGCGCGCGCGCGCGCGCGGACGGAGATAAAACTTATTTTAAATACTCTAATCTGATTTTTTTTTTTTTTTTTTTTTCAAATAATAACGTGTTCACACGCGTGCTGCTCGCAGTCCGTCCGCGTTTATATAGGAAGCTTATATACGCGAGATACGTTCTTGCGGCATCAGCTTATTTGACGGTCTCAGCAGGTTCTCGACGGTCTTTTCAGCGCGGTCGTTATTAACTTTCTATGGTACGTGCTCCCAACGAAACGTCGGAATATCCTCGCGCGGATATCTCCGAATTTTTTCTCCCTATACACATGCACACACACACACACACACACACACGTATATGTAATATATATATGTGCATTTCCACACATGAGGAAGTTATTAAACCCTATCACA
This sequence comes from Pseudomyrmex flavicornis, assembly GCA_014825475.1. Classification (NCBI taxonomy): domain Eukaryota; kingdom Metazoa; phylum Arthropoda; class Insecta; order Hymenoptera; family Formicidae; genus Pseudomyrmex; species Pseudomyrmex flavicornis. The sequence goes on along the minus strand of QVNW01005234.1, from coordinate 1,927 downwards.
TCGATTTTTTACTTTCTCTTCGCGCCGATTGAAACGCGCGGAAAAATGAAAGCGTAAATGCGCGGCAGGGGCGGAGAAAAAAAAATATTACCTCCGATCGTGCGCGCGTGGCCGAGAATATAATAAAATAACGGGCAGTTAATCGCTAAGGGAGGAAATAAATGAATACATCAAATTTAAGATTGCGTGTGTGTGTGTATAAACTGTTACATATTAATACGCTCAATTTATCGGAACGGATTATTTCCTTTTTTTTTTTCGTTTATTGCGCGCGCGAAAAAATGAAGCTTACAACGTAACTGCGAGCGCATCGATTCTTACATTTCGATTGTCAGTGATCGTTTCGATTAATTGAATTAATTCCGCTTTAGTTCGACGCGCGAGCAATTAACGTGGTGCTGCCGCTTCTTGCGCGAAACACAAGATTTCTCCTTTCTCTCTCTCTCTCTCTCTCTCTCTGCACAAACGAGAGATTTCAGTGTGTTTTAACGGTATTAACTAATTACATAAATGTTTCATCAAACATTTTACCACATACGCTCCGATTTAAATTTACTCTTAATTTTATCAAGTGTGTAATCTCTTTTCTCAAAGTGCGTTACATTCCGCGCACGCGCCATTTTTCTTAATACTTTTAGTTAATTATATCCAACAATGTACAGTATTGTACGTTCGCGTGCGCTCAAAGGGCTTTTCCGCAAATCGCGAAAATTCTCTCCTCCCCTCCACCGCCGCGCTTTCCCACTCTCTCTCTCTCTCTCTCTCTCTCTCTCTCTCTCTCTTTGTCCCTCCACGGTGCGACCGCGTGACGGCGTCTCGCTCGCACTGCGCGCGTGCTGTTGACCGGTCGTCATGGCAACCTAGCGACGAGTCTACAGTGGCCCCAAGGTGGATGGACTGCGGGCTGGCGCGCCTGAACAGACAGAGCAGGAGTCAGTGCACGCGCGGACGCGAAGCCGGACGTGTCAAATGTCTGACAAGTTCCACTCCAATTCTCTCTCTTTCTCTCTCTCTCTTTCTCTCTCTCGTTTTCCCGATCATCTATCCCTCGCGTCGCGCGAATCTTCAACCCTCGCGCAACTCTCGATCGCGCCGCTCGTGATATAACTTGTGTCTCGACTCCGGATCGTCATCGTCATCGTATCCCGGCCGGTTGGAGGGAACCGACGCTCTAGACGCCGCCGGAATCAGCCGCTGACAGTGACACTATGGAGTGACTCGATCGACGCACATCGTGAACCAGGTGAGGTTAGATGGAGTAGAAAAAAAGTCCGACTGTGTCGGCCGCGCGAGGAAGAATTGACCGTCCGTGAAAAGACACGATTGAGATGATGGTATTTAAATGTCGCGAGCGTCTGCAAAGTCTGCAGTCGTCTCTTTGACGCGAAGATGAACGCGTGTAGTTGCTGATGGTTCTGTCATTGTATCTCGGCTTTAAATCGTGATTTGTTTATTGTTTTGCGGATGAGTCAAGAGTTCAGAGTCCGCGAGTTGTTTGTTTTTAGAAAGAAATAGACGCACCGCTTGTCTGTCTGTCTCTCTCTCTCTCTCTCTCTTTCTCTCTCTTGAATTCAAGTGTAAACATTAATTGTCAAATTGGAGCGAACGATTGACAAGCGACTGCAGGTGTTTCGATTGAAATTGCGCGTTTCTCTACCTGTTCGAATTCGCGTCGTTGTTTGCGACAATACATAAACGAGCGCGCGCGCTCTTAGTAATTATTCAACGATATAGTTTTCTTAGTACTGCTACAATTTCGACACACAACAGAAAGAAAATATTGCATAACGTTCAGAAACTATACATTAAACAATTTTTTTTTTCCATGCAGGATTTTATTTCAAAATCGAGAAAAAAAGCGGACGATTATTGTAAGACAAACTTGCAAAATCAGATAGTTTTTTTTTTTTTTTTTTTTTTTTTTTTT
>QVNW01005233.1:0-17617 GCA_014825475.1 Pseudomyrmex flavicornis | reverse complement strand
TTCATAATGCCAATCTTGTATACGAAGTGAAAATGTTGTTTACGTGGTAACAGTCCACAAACTTTTTTTCATATTTCTTGTTGATTTTTTGTCCGAGCCATTCTTTAGCGTATTCTATTTTATTCTGGAGAAGCGTTTTTTATTCCGATCAATGGTTGCAGAGTAAGTATGGCTCGCAACAGCGGTAAAACAGGAAGGTTCAGCATCCTCTTAATTGATATTACACAATCGGGAAGAAATGTGGATAGACATGCAAAAGAAACAGAGTATTATATGACTAATACAATCAAGTTGTTATATCCACTTACACGCGCGCGACTCTTAATAAAAACAATTTGATTGAAAGTTAGCAGAGAAGTAGTTTATCGAATAGGATGATGAACGCGCCATACTCTATCGATAATTTATGATCGCTTCCAACGATTTGCCAAACGAAACGAATCGCTTATTCGTGAGATGATTGCGCGATTAAACATATCTTCTTACCGGGTCTCATGCAGATAAACGGTTTTTGATGCCGACAATTTTCCGGCACAAGAGCGGAAGTGTCATGATTTAATCTTTCAAACACGAGACAATTCTTCTCGCCATTTCTGTCATTATCCGCGACGTAAAAAGCAGGATGCTCTATAATCATCGGGTTCGATATCAAGGTGTTTCCTTTCTTTTGCGTATCGATCCAGGTCCAGTTGCTGTTGACGTCTTTTCGCTGACCTCCTATCCAGAGACCGTCATATCCTATGTAAGTAATCGTGGTGCAAATGAAAAAACAACCTTCAACGTTTGTATATAGCAGATAATTTAAAAACGCAGAGAAATTGTAAATATCACTAATTATAATAATAGATTCTATTGTAAGTGTATGTGTGAATATATCTAACAGCCCTGGAGAAGGAAAACATTTATGAAATTATGTGACGAAATCTTGCATAAAAATTGTGATTTTGCAATTATATAGATATATTTTAAGAAATAGATGTAAAAACATTGATTTTTTAATAAAATATTTGTAGTTGTTTGCAAAATTAATTTCCAAATACTATTTCGGCAAAACACTAACGATATAGCGAATCGTCTTAGCAGTATATTTGCAAAATTAAATTCGAAAAAGAATTAGTTCAATAATTAGGAAAAAACTTTCAGCTACGTGAAATGTTTGAAACATGTGGGAATGTTGAAATTGCACATGAAGAAATTAAATTACTTCATGTATACGTTTATAGAAATGCACAATGATTCCTAAATTATAATGTAGAAATATTGCAACATAAAATATTGCACATTAATGTATGCGCGTTATGTTTTGTATTATTTACAAAATTTTATTCTGAACAAAACTGTTGCGTTATGGCGAATCATCTTAGTGCAATCATTGCACAGTTTCGTTAATTCATGATGCCATTTTTGTGCAATATTTTCACAATTTGCCTATTGGGAAGTATATTCTATGCGTTATTGAAAAAAAAAAACAAACAAACAAACATTTCTTTAAATACGACTCAAAGTTTCAAACTTATAAGATCGATGATTCGAGAACGCAAGAACTTTGTTTTATATATATATAAAGAAACTTAAAAAAACGAAAAGTAAAATAATCAAACGAACGATAGTCCGATTCGGATATCATTCTTGCGAGCCAATCCTTCGTGTTGTCATCGAGTACGGCCAATGTACTTCCGGTATCCGTTTTCGTCTCGCGCGTTAGAAGATCCAGCGAATTATCGTATTCCATTTCCTCTTTCTCGGAAACCGAAAGAGGATTTAGATGACCGTAAATAGAACAAATTGCCTGCGCTTCGTTCCACAGAACTCGTCTACCAATTACGAGAAACTCCCATTGAACGTCTTCGTTTCCATTTTCCATTTCATTACTGTTTCTCCGAGTGTATGTGAAGTGATCCACAATTCGATTGCTTAACGTTCCTATTGGAAGTCGTTCGTGATTATCTGCTTTTAAAGACACTTGCGTGTAGACTCCTCTCTTTCTCTCACAATCACAGTGATAAATTTAAAGTGCTCGAACTTTTTTAAATAATTATTTGTTTAGTGTCTATTTTCTTGTGTGAAACTTACAAAGTAAGAATTTTAAGATTTAATTTTTATTTAAAAAAAGATTATATACTAAATTTTATATACAAGATGTCTACAAACATTTAATCAGGCCAAAGTGTGAAGATAGATTATATTAATCTGAACAGAAAAGTCACAAAGCATTTTACAAACTTTTCAATATTTATTGAGTTTTAATTAATGAATATAAACCAATAAACGCATGGGAAGCGATGGACTCTGTAGACGTATATGATTTTAATTGTAAAGAAAACTGACTTATCTCATGTATCTTAATAACAAAAATCGGAGCAAACAAATGGCGTGTAACACAGCTTTTTACGATCAGTTAATTTTCACAGCGATATAACTGAAAATCATACACTTGAAAATCACACAGAGTTCGCTTTTTACGCGCTTATTGGCTCACATTCATTAATTAATAACTCAATAAATATTGCAAAATTTGCAAATAAATAATTTTTCTGTTTAGATTGACCCAATCTATTTTTTATATTTTGGCTGCGTAAAGATTTTTATATCTAATACGCATTATTAAAACTTTTATAAATATAGATTAAAGATTGATTGTTTTTTCAAGAAAAGTGATGCTACCTATTCGAAAAGCAAGGACCATCTTAAAGATGCAGATTAAACAAAGCGCTCTCAAAATCATTTGTTACAAATATATTTGTGAATTGCACAAAACAACAGCGTTCGAGACAAAGAACCATGTTCAACTGAGAGACCGGTTCAGAAGGTAATATAATTAAAGTGCAATATTCGCATCACAAAAGTAACAGCGATTGTAATAAGCGTTGCCAATCGGTTGTTAATGTTCATGATAATGGTGAATCGACGTGCATACAGTTCTCCTTTTCTTCTGTCATAACGTATTATTGTAAATCAATTATGTACTCAATAAATTGCTTATCCAGCGCTGCAGATCGACCGTCAAATAACCAAACAAAGCTAAATTGTCTAAAATGATTTATCAGATAGAATCGATATCTTAGTTTTACTTTTGTCAAAAGACTGAATAATAAATATATAAAATTTATACAACGCGTTTTTCGTGATAAAGGATAAAAAAAAAAAATAAAGATTTACTTTCGCTAAATGTCTTTTGACATTATTCTAAAGAGTACCATGAAACCTCCTTTAGAAAATATAAATACAAAAACTTTTTTTCAACGCTGCATTTTTGTTTTTTTTAAATAAATTTTTTCAAGATACTCTATTGAAATGTTCTGATTGATTTTAAAATACGCCAAATAAAGAGTCTGTGTGTTTTTGTCTCGAATATATTTTATTATACATACATTAATGAAAATATATACATGGTAGACTGCAGCTTCTCGAAGCAGCGAAGTGACAATATAATTAGCTACAGTATTCGTACGCGAATCTGTTTTTTTTTTTTTTTTCGACGACGTCCTCTCGATAGCCGAGGTTGTCGAGGTTGTCGGGAGGCACGTGTAGGCCGACACGTGTAGACCATAAATGTCAAGATGTACGTGACGTTTTTTTTTTTTTTTGGAGTTTCCGTTATTTCTCTTAAAACGGCTGATTGTGTATGTGTATGTATACGTGATAACGGTCGATCCGCCCGATCTGATCCGTTTCGACTCGGCGAATCGTTCTCGCTTTTATCGCAATTATTACGAGACTCTGACAACGTCAATTTGTCGACACACGCAGTGGATATCAGAAATACTTTCGCTGACTTCGATTAATATTTGAAACTTTTATCTTTTTTTTTTTCTCTTTCACACTCTCATATCCTCACTCTCTGTTTCTCACTCACATTTCTCCTTTCTCTCGCGCTCTCGCTTTCGTTCTCTCTCTCTCTCTCATTCTCTCCCTCTTTCTCTCTCTCTTTTCCTTATCACAGCCTTCCTATTCAAACCTATATGCAGCCTTCTTCTTGCACAGCCAGACACTTGCTCGATCACTCGGCATCAACGCTTCGATCTCTTATCATTTTAATTACCGTTACGATTCAACGGTGAGAATTGCGGATTATTACGATTAAATTGTAAGTGGCGATCATCGAAAAGTGAGATGGTGATATCTCTTTATCCTTTTTCGCTTCTCTTATTATATGTTCAGAGATGTTCGCCTGATAATCGTCAGAGCACATTTTCGGACAGACTCTCTTGCGTCACGCGATTATCAGACTGCGCTTTTCGTTAGATGCCAACGTAAATGTAATAAATGACAATAATAATTCTCTGATTAATGACGATTTTTGACGACGTCAATACGACGATAGACGTTCTTGCGAATTTCCTCCAGCGAGTATCATACGGCACACATACGTACTGGCGTTCCGCAAGGCGCGCGTGATATTGCTATATCGCGCATACCGGAAACTATTCTACTCTGTGTTACAAAGATATTTAGTTTCGAAAATAAAACTACTTAAATTGCCTTCGAGTCTGCAACACGAAGCGCGTAACGCGCCGTACGGAACGCAGATCTGCGGTCTGCTGCTGCCTTACCAACGCTCAAATGCCGAGTTAAAACTTTGGTTCAGCCAAACAACATTCTATACGAGCGTTACAATCTGTTCGCGTTCGCATCTCGCGGCGAACGAACGAACGAACGGTGTACGCCGATCAACAACAAATTTTCAGATACACAAGATTATAGTTTTGTAACGTTTCAGGCACTGCGATTGACTTTGTATTTTGAGTTCAGACTCGAACATCGAACGGCAGCCAGGCGCAGTCAATCGCGGAAATGAATTCTTTCGCTCATCATTTCGAATTATTATACTGAGTAATTCTTCATTCATTAAATGCCACAAACAAATTTTACGCGACGCGAGAGAATTCTTCGCTTTTCTTTTTTCTCCGTTCGTGAGAGAAAAAACACGCGTGATCAAGTTGTTTTATTCCGAGGGATAATTTTTTTTTTTTTTTTTTCGGAGGAGCTAGAAAGGAAAACGCAAACACTCGCTCCGGGATCCGCGCGAAAAGTTTTTTGAAAAGCTTTTTTGCACGATTACGGGTGCTATATTGTGTGTGTCCTGCATCATCGCGGTTACCCCGTCATGCGCGTAATCGTACATCGCTTATTATTAAATTTAACCTGAATTTCGAACGACACGTTTACAATGATCACGTTTACTCCACTAGGGATGACACATGCAGCGTATAAAACATATCTTATCTATATATTTATTTACTGTTATATATATATATATATATATATATATTTATATATATATCTAGGTTGTCGCATCCGTTATTTCTGTTACACGCTATATACTTCAATATATACGCGGTACGCTTTCTTACATGCTACCAAAAGGATTAACAATCTTCGGTACTTCGTGTTTTTTTTTTTTTTTTTTTTTTTTTTTTGTTGAATGCAACGACACGCCGTGCCATTGTGCCAGCCGGGTTCACACATTCGCGATACACGAATCAAAGACAGAGGAAGGAAAACGAGGCGCGCGTCTCGACGGATATTGCACTTCAAAAACTGGACCGCTTGAATTTTCCGCGTTTTTTTTTTTGTTTTGGTCTTCGACCGGCCGTTTAAACGCGTCCAAAAAGTGTGTCTTCAACTTCTTCGATAAAAATCTGGCAAGAGTACGCTTCTAAAAATATAACCAATGTGTGTATGTGTGTGTAAAGAGAGTGTCCTTTATATTCAAAATAAACTTTATATCGATTCGGAACCAACCCAAATCCGTTTCGTCATCAAGAAATTTTGCGAGTAACCGCAAGAGTTAATCGCACTACGTGGAATTTTTCTTTCTCGTGCTACAATTTAATTGAAAATCGCAATTCACACGTAAAGGGGGGTTTGTTCGTTTCTCCCGCGGTCATGTTCTCGGAAAATCGTACTCGATATTCCGCGTCTCGTAATAAAAAAAATCTGTTCGCGTTCTCTTTACAACGCTTGCGAAGATCTCGCACACAAAATCGATTTGCTTCATCGAACAATAATATCTTGATCCGATTGAAGGGTTGCTTATATAATCGGACTTAACAAGCACTGGGCCACAGATCAATACGTTTTGTTTGTTTGTTTTTTTTTGTCTGTGTGTTTGTTTTCCTCACCATCGGGCACATCGTCACTGCAGCCACGGGGAGTATCCGCGAAAGTTAGTTTGGCGAAGATATAATGCGCGACGGGATTTCGCCATTTTGCCGCTCTTCGCGATACGTCCGGTGGCTTCATGATACTGCCGCCATTCCGTTTTTAAACCTAAGCTTAAAAAGTAAAAACGCCAGCGCTGTCCGTCGCCGGCACGAAGTTAATCGATTTTTAACACATTAACGCTTTGATTCGTTTGTCAGTCTGTGCTCTCCTAGTCCATGACAAGTTACAAAAAAAAAGAAAAAAAAAAAAATTTAATAAAACAGAGAAAAGAAATAAAAGAATAAAGATGTCCAAGCTGTCGAGGAGAAGTGATTTACGTTTACACGGGACTCGAAGATACGATTCTGCTCGCAGAAATCAAAAGTAAAATGCATTTCTCGTGTGCCACCGCTAAGCTGCGACGATAGCGGTGGTCGTCACGAGTCTTGAAAGACGTTACTCGAAAGGAGCATTTCTCTCTGTCTCTCTTTCTCTCTGTCTCGAGTGTCCACAAACACAATATGTCGAAATTTCTCATTGTTAAAATTGAATTTGTGCGCCCTTAATGCGAAAAACTCCGCGACGAGGATTTTCTTACGCATTTTCTTTTTTTTTTTTTTGTTTTTTTTTTTGTTTTTTTTCTTTTCATGAAAGGAAAGAAATTCGTAGGTATCGCTCGGTAATCACGTACGCGCGATCCGTTAATACTTTTTTAAACAGACACCGAGAAGAAATTACACTTTTATATACCGAACATATTCGGTGCGCATATGACTACGTTATACGATAAACGATAGTAATACTCTAAATATCATTACGACGAGATTCGATTCGTGGTCGCTATATCGTTTGTTTGTATTTTTTTTTTCTCATTTATCAATAACATTATAGGCAGTGTTCGTTGAGAAACTGCTACACGATTTACACATCGAGATGTGTGCAAAAATTCAATTTCTGAATACAATTGCACGTATCAAACGCCCCCTAAGAACACTATCGTATTCATCCTCGCTCTTTTCCCCTCTCTCTTACTCCCTTCCCCGCCCTCCACTCGTAGTATACGCGCGCAGGGTGGTGTTCATTAAAATATTTATAAGATTTACATGTATCTTAAAATAAGTATCTTGCGTTTATCGAGCAACGTAAATCGATAAACTCGCTCGCGTAGCGCTAGGAAAACACGCTAATCAAAATAAGCGACGCCTCGGACTTTTAAATACGTCGCTCAGTAAGTGGATTAGCTCAGAAAGCGCGCATCGGTTTCTCTCTAAAAAAAAAAAAAAAAAAAAAAAAAAATGAGGATCATAAAAACGATAATATTGCTAACCTGAGAATTTCTTTCCTTTTCAAGATTAACTCTCTCTTTCCGTACGTAATATAAACCGAGATAATAGCGATGCACACATACTATCGAGATAATAACGAAGTACAAATAGAAATAATAATAAGTGTAGTAGTGTAACATCGGTAGTAATAGTAATAGTAGTAGTAATAGTAGCAACAGCATCAGCAGCAGCAGCGGTCATAGTGGATAATTGCAGTAGTAGCATCAGTGGCTGTGTTGATGATGGTGATGACGTACTTTGCACTCGTTGCGTGTGGAGCTCGAATCGAATTTAACGATTTGCAATTGACAACGAGTCCGGTTTCTCACTTCATCAATGCGTGATAGGCAACCGGAGCGCTTCTCCGGTAAACCACGAGAGAGAGAGGTCCCACAATCGCCGTTAGAGTCAGCGATCACCGATAAGTGTCCACTGTGAACCCGTGGATGTGTGTATATCGGACGATTTTTACTTCGGAGTTAGGAGTTGAAGGCAAAATCACAGAATGACGCAGCACCGACAGTATCGTTGTCGCGAGGCTCCTGCGCTGGGTGGCGGAGTCGGCGGTGCGAAATACGCGTGCACCTTTAAATTTGGTAGATGAGCCTAAAACATAGTTAATATTTAATTATCAATATCCGTAAGAAAAAATTCATCTTAAAATTGACGAGTGTTTTTAGATCGATAATAACGAAACGTAAAGCGTGAATCGAGATAAAAGCAACTCTTAATGTTGTAACGATATTATTTACCTACTACAATGTTATTGTTCATAGGTCGCGATCTTTCGAGTTTGTTCGAATACATGATTCATCCGCCAGGCGGAAAAAGTAGTATTTACTTATATTTCTTGGCGAGACAAAACACCACGTGATTATGCGAGATTATAATTTTCGCAAACAACGAGATCCATGAATGCGATCGCATGATACGCAAATGATACCAGCGCTAAAGTATGTACAACGCCACGCGGAAAATGCGACCGTATTACTTTTTCCGCCTATAACAATTCCGATCATTGCGGGGATATGAAAAAAAAAAAAAGAACGGGACAATACTCTGAGTTTACGTATGCCCTCTCTGGAAATGTGTAGGCAGTCGTAAAGTTCGATACGCTGAAGATTGTGGCAGGCCTGCATCAGATGGCTCAATCCGTGGTCCGTGATGTTCGGGCAGTTGTCAAGCTCCAAGACAGCCAGATGTTCCGCCGCGCACGGCGACAATGCGATTTGCCGGAGGCCTTCGTCGGTGATCTGCTCGCAGTGTGACAGACTCTGCGCTCGGAAATAGACAAATATGACTATCGTGTTTGCACGTTAATCGTCACTCTTGATAAAAAAATAAAAAAAAAATATCACGTAGTTCAGTACGACGCGTACGAAACGCTCTACGTTTTTCGCCTGCATACCTAATTGAATATTACAAATTATTAACTCAGTACTCACTAGTTCCTCTAATCTTGGACAGCCCATCGCCAGGTGAGTGAGGGTGGCGTCGGTGATTAAAAGGCACTCTTCCAGATCCATCTTCTCGAGCAGTTTGCAATTCTGAAAGTCGAAAGTCGTCATAAACGTCTCGCCGCTTGTTTGTTTTGCGAACAAAAAAAACGTTTCCACTCACTCTCGCGAGGGCCTGAAAGCCCGTGTCCGTGAAATGGGTGCACGCGACGCATTCGAGTACACTGAGAAGTGGACAGTGTTGTGCCAGGCTAATCAACGTCGCGTCCGTTAAATTAGGGCAATTCGACAGGCACACATAATGCAGCCGTGTACATCGTTCACTAAGTTCTCTGACTCCGTCATCCGTTATATTCTGCAAAACGGAAATTCCTGAAATGGATTTACTGGCACGACTTCTTAAAAACTAACATCAACATATTACATCTTTAATTAATCAATAGAGAGGTAACCTGATTGAGCTTGAAGTCCAAGATGATCGTGGAAGAAATTAATAAATTAGCATGTGGTGGACGTTTCGTCCACGAAGAAACTTTCTGTGAATATTGGTTTCTTGTATACTTAGTTGCTGAGGATGATCTTAAATATATAGATCGAAACGTCCACCACATGCTAATTTATTAATTTCTTCCACGACCATCTTGGACTTCAAGCTCAATCGGATTATCTCTTTATTGATTTATATTTTTTTGAGCTAATTAATTTGAATTTATCTTTAATTAAATGACTTGGAATACAGAATTTATAGAGATTTGATATGCTGACAAAATATGAATAATTAGAATTTCTAACATGTATTAAAAGATCGTCGTAAATTGTTATTTACATTTCAACGTAATTCGTTTTCTATTGAGCAGTTCGCTTTTTTTTTTTTACTTCTATGTGTGTACTAATGATCTAACAAACAATACAAAAAAATTAAATTTAACGCAACAACGTCGACTTTTTCGATTCAAAATAAAAAAATTAATTTTTTTTTTTTTTTTACGCAATTCGAATCTTATCTCTTTTCAAGAAACGTAACAGCGATATCTCTCGTCAGTCACAAATCTGTCGTCGTGCGACGACCGTAGCGTCTGAAGCGAGCAAATGAGACGCAATCCTTTGCGTAATACGCGGATTTGCGGAGTCAATGAGATAAGTACCCTGCATTCGTGTAGATTGATCGCTTCGAGATTAGTACAGTAACGTGCTAAACACATTACGGCCTTGTTCGTCAGTTGGCGACATCCTCTGCTTAGGAAACTGCGCAGTTCCGGACAGCCCTTGGCGAGAGCATCCACCCCGTTGTCGGTGAGCAGCTCGCACCACGAGAGATTGATGTGAGTGAGCAGCGGGCATCCGGCCGCGAGATCCTTCAGGGACATGTCCGTTATCTCGGGACACGAGTCCAAATTCAGTCGCTGGAGCTTGGGACAATAGTTGCTGAGAGCGGCGCAGGTCGCGTCCGAGATCCTCTTGCACTCGCTCAGATTGAGCTCCTCGATATTGGGACAGGATTGGGCTAGAGTGCGCACCGAGGCGTTGCCGATACTTTGACATCCCTTGAGCGAGAGCTGCCTGAGAAATCCGCCGCAACGCCTTGAGATATTTTCGATTACTGGTCCCTATGCATGTACAAACGGGGGTTTCAGCGTTAATTCTGCGCGACACAAAATTCGCGCCGCGACCGATTACTGCCCCCTCCCCTCTCTCTCTCTAATTTACCTCCACATCTCGTTGAAAATCGAAGAGATCGATCCTTTGCCAATTGGACCCATCGAGCGCTAATACATTCCAGGCCTTGCTTACTTGGGCACAACGGCATAGTGATACGACATCGAGGTACGAAAAAATTCTGTCAATTAAAGAGAGATCGTTAGAACCGTGCGTGTGTCGATGTTACGTGTGTGACGAATGCGTCTGACGCGTCTTCGCGTCATTACTTAACACCTTGCAAACGACTGTAGTGTAGACTCAAGTTCTTCGCGAAAACTTAATGGGACGTAATACGTTTTACATCTCTGTATCAGCACCAAAAAAAAAAAAAAATGCTTCCTTTGCAAGCGGGAAAGTTTGAGAGATGAAGGTCGCGTGAGAAATAAAAATTTCAGATATCAAATTGTGATCTCCGTTGTCTCTAGGGCAACATACAAGTTTTGGATATTTTGTACGAATATTTCTTTTTATTGTATTTGAAACTTCCGTTAAAAGTTTAATTTAAATTTGTTTTTTACGTAAAAAAGTGAAGCATAAATAAGTCATAATAACATAACATCTTGTATTATTAAATCATCTAGTTTTACAGAATAAGCGAGTGTCCTATACATTTCCGTCTTTTTTGCTATCGTCGTAGCGCAATTGTCCGCTTCGATAAATTCTCATCTGTTTTATCGCGATATGAGAACTCGTTTTCAACGTGTTAAGTCGAAAGAAACGCGAATGTTGTCTCTGGCAAATTTATACCTGAGTAGCAATTCTTTTGGCAGTTTCTTGTTAATCTGCGCCTCGTCATCGTGAAACACCCATGTTAGCTGCAACGAAATACACGTGATTATATGACGTGAGTACGATGTGAGGGTCGCGCTGGTCGCGCTCGCGTTATCATTCGCAGAGTGACGAACATTCAAAAAGAGATGCTGACATTCAGTTTCCGTTGTATACGTGTGATAGCAAAAGGAAGATGGGAAAAAGACAAGGGAAAGAAAGAGAGATAAAAAATTGGATAAATAGATAGATAGAAAGGAGAGAGAAAGAGAGAAAGAGAGGACATAAGCTTGATAGCAGGACGTCAGAGAGGCGCGGGAAGAGCTGCTTTACAGTAAAGCTCTCTAGCATCGGCACGAAGAGAGTTCTCTAGATTAACTAACCTGCATGTAGGATTGCTTCATGGTAGTGACAGGGTTGTGAGAGTGCGATTGCGACGTGTAATAGCCGCCCTGATGATGATAATGTTGTTGATGATGTTGATGATGATAATGGTGATGATAGGATGGATGCTGCTGCTTCCACCATTGTCCACCGGTACCGCCGCCTCCTTTTTCCCACTCGTCGACCGACAGTACCGCATGGGCGGCTCCCACCGTTTCCACTCTTAATTGTCGAAGAGTTATCGTTTTTTTCTAAAAAATATATCCCAATGTGTGTGTCATACATCGTTCCCCGCGGACAAGTTTAAGTCCCTAATTCCGAAATAATATCAAAAATTTATTTCATCATCCGTTCAACTATCTTATCTAGAGCAAATTTGCTTTTGTATTATGAAACACGATTTTGTATTGTGGACTTTATTGTTTATATCGATCATTCCGAATTTCCACAACTTGCTTATTAAACGAAACATCAACTTTAAAACTTTTTTTTTTTTTTTTTTTTTTTTTTTATTTGAAAGAGTATTTTAATTAACATTATTTAATTAACTTTGAAACTTTCTTTTTTGTGTGTCCAAGTATAAATGCATTGTGTATATCTATTTTTTTTTTTTTTTTAATTTGGAAGAGCAATTTTAATTTTGATCAGGAATATTATAAATTTCTACAATTTATTTTTATAATGCTAAATTGTGGAAACAACCTGCCCTCACGTTTTCGATATACGCGTAACGTTTTGTCAAACACTATAATCGGCAATTACTAAATTCATCGTCGATCCCGGTGTGAACAATAGCGTATGCAAAAGTCAGGATTCAAATGATTGCACGTTATTCAGATTGAAAAGTGATGCGACTGTTAATTCGCAAGTAAATATCATTGTATTCGAATAAAAGCTTTCAGTCATGACTCACGCACATTCTAATACAGTCTGTCGCACAAAATTATTAATATACGGAAATTGAAGTTTAATTTGAAATTTAAAAAAAAACTTACAAAAACAAAATATTTAAGCGAGTAAATATTTACAAAAGGAAAGCATCCTTAGAGATCAATGATCTTGACATATGTTATCAAGGACATCTCGCTGAATAACAATCCAAAGGTTTTAGCCGTCGTTCGTTGTTTGTTTAAAAGTTATTAACAAACGAAATTTCATAAGATTAGAATTGAAATTGCAAAATTGTAACAGTGTGTTACATCGTGAACATTTAATTTGTTTTCAAAATATTTTTTTGTTGTTAGTTTCCAGATAGTTTCTTAGTTAGTCTAAATCGTACGTCAAATTAATAAATTCGTGTAGCAACATGTTGAACGCTTGTTTGCTCACGGATAACTAAACTATGTATATCGGACTGATATGTTGAGGAATGTAAACAAAGCTACAAGCTTTTTAACAAAACTACTTTTTTTATATTCGTTTTGTTCGTGTAGGCAGAAAGGGGCTTCGTCCCCCCGCAGAGGGAGTGGCTTTGCCTTACCTTTTGCTCCCTCCTTTCTCGAAAAAACCATGTACACACTTTCGACATGAAGCGACATTTAATCGGAACCTATGCAATAAAGTAATAAAAAAAAAAAATAATAATAATTTCTGATTAAATGTCGCTTTATGTCGAAAGTGTGTACGTGGTTTTTTTTCGGGAACGGGGGTAGCAAGGGGAAGGGCGAAGTTTCCTGCCTACACGCTTACAACACAAACAAAATGTACATGGTATCGGAAAATAAGAGATTTATTTATGGAATTTCTTTTGTTTATAATTTTTTAACAAATAACGAGCAACGTCTAAAACCTTTTGATTGTTACTCAGCGAGATATTTTTAACAACATATGTCAAGGTCATTGACCCCTGAAGAGTTCTCTTTTTTGTAAACATTTATCTAAATTTCTTTTAAACACAAGACACAGAGGCAATAGCGGTTCTTGTGTAACAGACTATACATATATCAACACTTGATTAACACACATGCAACTGAACACTTCTAAATCTCATATCTTTTATTAATTAGTATGGAACGATTATTTAACGTCTAATTTTCTCTAGTCGAAAGCTATCATGTAACATGAATCGATATATTTAATTGAAATTATAGTGGTCAAAGGTGTTTTTTTTTTTTAGCTCACATTGTCTTGTTGCATTTTCAATAAATTTTTTTTTTTCAAGAAAACTCGGTTATAAAATGCTTGATTATCAGAAAGTTAATAAAAGTGGAAACAAGCGGCGAAGAATGCTGGAACATGCTGGAGGATTGTAGAATAACGTAGAGATCGCGCGATCCACCAACATTTTCAGGTGTAACTTCCGAATAAATCTCGAATATTTTTCCTTTTCCTGACACAGTGTTGATTCATCTCGGAAAATGAAACGACTTAGTATGTTTGCGTGTGGATCTGTATATATAACTTTATACATACACCAGTATGTTATATAAAAATAAATAAATTGCTTGGCGTTTTCTCCTATAATTTATAAGAATATTATGCTGTACACATCACATAATCTATATTTCTAATTTACATATACTTAGTGCGATTACATAATAGTCTTTAAGTCGCTGCGTTATTAAATCAAAGCAATAAATTACGCATCATATACTTACAGAGAAACCGAGAATAAAGGAGCAATTTTTAGATCATCATTCAATTGCGATATTAATAAGAAAATTATTTATATAAGATGAAAAGTGTTAATTTAAGACGCGTTCTACATTTTTCAAACTATTTGAGATTCTAACGTAAAATAAAAGTGTGCGCAGAAATAAAAAAGTTCACTTTGCGTAGTCGTAATAAAAAAAAACAAAAAAAAAACTGTTCTTTTTAACTTCTAAAACTGACAAAAGGTGATTTTATGTATTTTGTTTTTCTAAATAGGTTGTCATAGTTGCATATATTTCTTGCTAATGTTAAAATCAAATCAATAAATTTGCTTGCAAAGAGATATGTATGTATGTATGTATGTATGTATATATATACATATATACATATATATAACACACAACATATATATATACACGAGCCGCGCGGAGCGCTAACGCACTACAGGGGCATGGTTCACTGACGTGCGTTCGGCTAAAGGCGCTGATTGGCTTGATTTATTCAATAATTACTCCTTTATTATATAGAATAGAAAAAAAGGTTCAAGACTTTTTGACTCAGAATAATAAACTCTTTCTACTTATTTACGAGCGGTGTTATGGCAATTACCGGACACCCTGTGTGTGTGTGTGTGTGTGTGTGTGTGTGTGTGTGTGTGTGTGTGTGTGTATACGTGAACATGATCTAAGCACAAGGATCTGTTTTGTAGAGAGAGAATAGGAAGCAATTGTTACAAGAGATAGTAACGTAGGTTTTAACGTAGGAAAATATAACAATTTTCAACGTGTTGGTTTATTTTTTTTAACTGTTCTTTATTTAATGTCAATTAAATAAAAATTCTTGTTTCTCCCGCATCTGAAAAAAAAAAACTAAAAAGTTCATTTTACACACATATTTACAAAAAATTTGGAATAATGCCAATTTAGATATACCTAATTGTTTCTTAAAACTTCCGCAATTTGGTTTGAAGATTATCAATGATATATTATAAACTTTCTAAACAGTGAGACTCTTCACATCCCTGCAAGAATACTTGCATCTAGCTTGGACACATATTTAATACTAAATTAATTGCATCATGATGCGTACATACCTATAACATAAAAAAAAAAAAAATTAAAAAAAACATTAAACCAAACAGCTTGACACGTGCATAGAATATTAACAAAGCGTAATATTTGTTATACAGAATGTGTCATGCGCAAAAAGTTTTCATGCTAGCGCATGTTATATCTTACATGACGAAAAAAATTTGCCAAGCAAGTTTAACCGCTTTTTATGCATGGTCGATTCTTTTGGTTTTACATCAAGATCAAACTCTCTTTTTCGCGCGTTCAGAATTGAATGATCAAATTATAAAATTTATAGTAAATAATTTCCCGACCACATCTACATGATTGATGGATTCTATTCAAAAGTTTCAGATGCCTGCAAATGAGAGTGCAAATATGCGTGCTGATGAAATTCACAGTCACGATTTCACTTGCGTTCGCGGTCGAGCTAGAGAAATGATCAATTCGGATTTCGCCTTTGCGATATAATTCTCGCGTGTGCGAAGCAAACGCGCACGAAGAATTTTTTTTTAGTTTAGCTGTACGCGAAATTGGGATGTTCTTTATGTTATTGTGTGTGCGTCCTTGAAAATAAAGCACTTCTGGAAGCGCTTTTATCAATATAATGACCGATATACATAGATCGTGCGATGGTGGCGAACGCTGGCTGTTTCCAACTTCCATGTCCTATCGCATCATAAAGTATGCAAACCTTGCATAAAATTATACAGGATAACGAGGTGACTAGGGTCAGAGATAGACATCGATGCGATGAAGATAAGCGATTGCCTTAAACCGCAAAATACGAGAGCATGAATAATTATGACTCGTATAATCGTTCTCAGAGCCGCGTGACGAACGAAATAACTAAAATAGTCATGTAAATGTAAACAAACGATCTGTTTGTGCATTAGTATTTTAAACGGATTAATAATTCAAACGTCATATCTTTTCAATTTCCGCTTTACAAATAAAATTGTATATTTTTGGAGATTTATATTTTCACGGAGATAAGCAACATTTTTGTCGCACCTACTTCTATTTCGACTTAAAAAAATTTAATTATTTTGTTGATAACAAAAAATGTGTTACTTAATAATCACTCAGTTGAGCACGGATTTTCAATTTTTAGAAAGGTAAAGAATAATTAGATGTGTCAATAAACTTATTCCTAACCGACTATTATATTAACAATAAGTTTGTCTTAGTTTATGTTATTGCGAACAAGTTAATACCACGTGGCTGACTTTCATAATAGCATTATTGTTCGCCGCACATAAAAGTATTTACTATAAAAACATGGTCATAAATTAATTTTGAAAAGTTGCACTTATATGCATAATTTTTGTTCTTTACGGAAGTCGAATACATTGAATCATACTTGTTTTCTGTACTAAAAAGGGATGACGCGAGCAAGATCAGTCTAAAGGCGACGATTGCGAATAACACGCGGTTCACTTATTTTTCTACTTTCTTTTGCGCACAATCGACAGTATTTTTTTAAGTATTTTTTTAAGTATTGTGGTAAATAGTATTGAATTATTGATTATGAATCTTTCAAAATGAAGTATGTATCATTTAAAAAAAAACTTGAGGAAGTAAATTGGCCAATGAACCTAGACACGGATAACGGTGTGTAAAAACTTTTTTTAAATTGGTTTTATTCAAAAACGTTTTACGTTTCGATCACCGGATGGGATCATCTTCAGAAAATTGTACAAAAAACAAATTTTAAATAAGCAAAGTCATTCGACTCGCACGATGTGTGTCACAAACGTGTTAAAACGACAAAAGAGCGTGTTGTTGCTCTCACTGTTGTAACAAGAAAGAAGAGAATTCTCGACTCACACATCGTGCGAGTCGAATGACTTTGCTTATTTAAAATTTGTTTTTTGTACAATTTTCTGAAGATGATCCCATCCGGTGATCGAAAAACGTTTTTGAATAAAACCAATTTAAAAAAAGTTTACACACCGTTAACTGTGTCTAGGCTCACATTGGCCAATTTACTTCCTCAAGTTTTTTTTTTACAAAATCGGAGCCTTTACATGATTTACTGTATCATTTAAATTAATATATTTTAAAAGTGAAACTATTTTGTAATGTTAACAAATTAATAAAGATTCTAAGGCTCATGATAGTATTAAACTAAGAAAGAATATATGGTCTTACGAGCCGTTCGCAGGGTGTTTGT
>QVNW01005221.1:0-12858 GCA_014825475.1 Pseudomyrmex flavicornis | reverse complement strand
AATCTTAATAAAAAAAAATTTATCTCAACCTCAAAGAGCAAATCGAAATGCGTTTATTATCAGCGGGAAAACCTTACCTTCTTCCATTAAATTTTAATCATTACATACATATTAATGCAATATACGTAAAAATCGTATGTGTGTGGGTGTGGGTGTGTGTATCACAACATCATTTACGTCACAACACAAAAAAAAATCACACGAAGCAACACTCGTGAAAAATTCATCCCCCTTCCTCATGCATTTCGCGCCGTACTTCCGGTTAGTTTGTTTTCTAATTTTCGCGCACATTTCGCCACTTTGATTTTTTTTTTTTTTTTTTTTTTACTTTTGTACCGATTTCCGCGGTTTTCCTTCAAGTTCTCACAAAGACGGTTCGGAAGATGCGGCCGAGATGCTCGCTCTTGCAATGCAAGCACTATCACTGGTTTCCCGGCGGCCCTGGGACCCATGGCTACCTGTTATCACTCTCCGCCGCCACTATGTCTCTCTCTCGCTCCTTTCATCTTTCCCACCGCTCGCACGCGCTTCCTATACCCACCGTCGATTTTCTCGCTCGGCATCACCGCCGATCCCTCTTTCCGTCCTTTGCATTCTGTTACCGCACGATAAGTACCGAACAAACATTCGACAGTCGCACTTCTCTCTCTCTCTCTCTCTCTCTTTCTCTCTTCTTCTTCTTCTTCTTCTCCTCGCTTCACTTCACACCTTTGCTATTGTTGATCTCCACTACGCGCACACATCGAAAGACGGCAATTTCAAGAGACTCCATCAGGTTTCTTCCAGAAATCCCGCGGTTTGTCAATTATATTTCCCGGAAATAATCGTCGATATCAAGCGTTTTCTCGTTCCACGAGAATCTAACCGCTTTATTGTCTAATCTGAGAAATCGCGCGACGAAAGAATGCGTGTATCATATAATACATCATGTACTTTCAACTGATACTTTGATGAAGAAACCAATGACTGAAATATAAATGTCAAAAAATATTTTATTGTGACGTCGCAAAATATTAATTTTAGCATTTTTGTTAAAATAAAATGTACGAATTAAAACTGTGTCCCATTGATTTCTGTTCGTCACATACATAAACATTTGAAATAAATAATAATAATAATATTTTCCTGCGTAGAAGAAAAAACGAATAACAAATAATATTGTGTTTCTAAATATTGCGAATTTCTGCGAATGCGCGAATATAAATTCGACTGCTTCTCCGGACTTTGGTGAGAGACCGTGGTATCGCATTAGTTTGCCGGTGGTGGAAGCGGGCACCCCCTGTCGCCGCCGCACCCCGGTGCCAGGCTCGAACTTCGCCGATAACGCGCGGCGATAACGGATAACGATAACCGCTTGCGATACTCCCGCGGTAGCGCGCGCGCATTCGCAGCATGAGTAACAGTTGCGATAACGATAAGACCGGGACGTAAGACACGTAGGAAACCCGTTTATATCTAATAAGCATGCTCTTTGTCTCCGCACGTCAATGCGGTATCGCGCTGTAACGTGCACACGCTTTTTTTTTTACGTGTTTTCTTTGTTTTTTTCCTATATACTTGGAGACGAGAAGATCGCGCGGTTTCTCGGCCTGATTTGACCGCGCGATCTCTCGTTTCGCAATCGAAACGTTAGAAAAATACGTTAAAAATATACATATATGATAATTTTGTCTCTTAATTTGTATTCTGACATTTATTAGCAATTATTATTAATTATTTCGATCTTAATTAATATTAATATTATTAATATTATTAATATTATTTTTATTATTATTACTGATAATTCGCGTGCACATTTTCTCCAGTTGTTGATTAATTGTACTGAAAAGTAACATTTTATCGCGCGTTTATACCGCGCTTCGTTCGTTATTTTAAGTTCGTCTATTATTCCGCGATGCATTATTGTTTATATGCTTCTGGCGGAAAATATACGAAGTGCAACGGCCGACATAACGCAGACGCTCGATTTTATTCGCACCGGGTAAAATCGGTAAAAGAGGAAGGAGGGAGAGAGGGAGAGAGAGTTTAGTTGTTCGATAAAAGTAGCGCGCGCGCGAATCGAGCATAGTGACGGAAACGAGTGCTGACAGTGCCATAAATATTCACACGTCGTTAACTTCCTGAACTCCGACGTTGCGTGCATTACGAATGCGAAAAGGTACACGCGCGTCCGTATAATCCACTCGAACATTAATGCATCTATTCCTGCGGACAACTTGGTTTTTTTTTTTTTTTCGAGAAAGGAATAACCGCAGTCATTTCCACGCAGTCTCGGAAAATTGTGCCGCAGAAATAATCTCGAAACTGTTCGCAATTTTTTCCCCCAAAACCTTGAAAACCGTGTGTATATCAATTAATAATACAAAGATGATAAAACATGTATGTAATAGAAATGATTATTGCACACTTTTTTTTTTTTTTTTTTTTTTTTTTTTACATATAATTTATAATAAAAAACCAAACGTTCACTTTAAATTAAAAAACAATTGAGTAAATATTTACGCGCATTCTTCTCCGTATTAAAATTAAATGGGATAATATCCGCAGAATTAGTGATGAAAATTAACCTGAATAATTTAATTAACGTTATAGAGTAATGATACATTCTCTCTCTCGCGCGCGCGTGCGCGCGCATATATGTATATATTGTAAAAAATTCAGCGAGCTTTTCTGTTTTTCACGGAAAACGGTCTCTTTTTCTCACGGTTTCTGATTTTAGTTTGCGTATTCGCCGCAGCACGACGCGGTATTTGCATTTTCGCCGGCGTCCTCGGGCACGTGAAACACGCGTCCTTACGCGGGTATTAGTCACGGCGTATTGCTCGCGCGCATTTATCACTTGGGCGTCAGATTTTTCGCAAGGTTTTGCAAGCGTCGACTACTACTGCGTCTCCTGTGGTATATATTCGTACGTGTCTAAAAGTACGTTTAAACGTGTGTATATTTAACACACACACACACACATTTAACGTGTGTTATTCGGCTGTCGGTTGCGTCACGCTCGCGCGAGGAACCGTTGCGAAACCGCCGCGACTGCGCGCGCGCGCGTTATCGACGTCGCGATCGATAATTATCCGCTAATAAATTATTCGCGTCAGCTTTACATATGTGATATTCGACAAAAAGAGCGACGAAGAGAAAGAACCAGTTGAACTTGTATTTTCTGAGTCTCCGCGTCTATCGCGCCTTCGATCTAACCGTTATTCGATATCGATGGTTGCGCGCATATATGTTAATATACGCGCGGAGATTAACATCGAGGATTCGCGCGCGCAAACAAGTTTTTACACGCAAACGTGTCGCGCGCAAAGCGACCAGACAGTCCGCTCCGCGGTTTCAAGATGGAGAAAGAATGAACGACATAATGTGACGAAAGACGAAGATGAAGAAAAATTCGAGAGAGAAAACTAATTAATTAATAAACTAATATCAAGACAAATATCACAAGAAAGTATTTTATCAATAAATAAGCTCGCAACAATTTTAAAGAGTTTGATTAAAACCAATGTGGGCCAAATTGTTGAAAGTTGAAGTAAAATCTTGTCTTTATTTTGTAAAAAACTCTTAATTCAAACGTTTCGATTTCCTAAATCGGTTCTTCATTAGTGAAAATCTGGATTACGTGATAATTATCAACAATTAATTAAGGAATCTTTATTTAGTTGCAAATTTTTAAATAATTCTTTAAGGAAATCCTAAAGTCTGTTTTATCGATAAAACTGAATTTTTTGCGCACACTAATCTTTTTTTTTTGGCTGTGATGGTGGATTGATAAATCCTTTTCCACAATTAAAGTATGTACAATAAATTTCAATTTTTTTCATTTTGTTATATACAAATGTATATAACAAAATAAAAAAAATTGAAGTTTAAAAAACATTTTTTTAAATTTTGTTATATAAATTTGAACGTCCCGGATCCTTATTGTATGTACTTTGATTGTAGAAAAGGATTTATCAATCCACACAACCAAAAACAAGTTTAAAGTGCGTAAAAACTTCAGTTTTACCGATAAAACAGACTCATTTTAGGATCTCCTTAAAACTTAAAAACAAATTTTATGTAAAATTGTTTTACCTATGTGACAGTGATTTATGATTTGGGGAAAAATATACAAAATGTATATGAACACTTAAGTTACTATTGTATTGGCTCTTGTAAATTTAGCTCTAAAAATCAATAAAAATATATTATATTATTTTATAAAAATATATAAATGAAAAGAGAAAAAAATTACAACTCTATTAAAAGAATTATAGATACGCAATTATATTATTTTCTTTGAAATTTTTTTATCGCGCACGTACTTCCGATCGTTCTTTTAGTAATTCTCACTGACATCGGTTGTTCTCTCGCTCTGGTTACTAGAATCGTTTATCCGGAGAAGAGTGAGCGACGCTGCAACATCGATTACGCGGAATCCCCCTGCGAAGACGGAGAGAACGATCCCGTTGATACGCATACGAGGATGGGGGAGGATCAATAACCCTAAGTGCAAATGGTTTCAATTAGGACATAACACAAGTGCCGCAACGTAAGTTACAAAATATTTCTTCTTTTAAATTTAATTATAAAACTACTTCTCTCTGCATTTTTTTTTTATATGTACACGCGCAAACACAAGTCAAAGAAAATTTTAATTCAATTTCTGTCTCGTTTTTACTTCGATGTTTAATCGCATTAAATTCAAGAGATCTTATATAAAACCAACAAGAGACAATGAACACAGTCGATTTGGACACGTCACTTAGCGATGAGACATCGATTTCTTCGTAAACCAGGGACCGAATCGAGCAATCGATCTCCGGGCGGGAAGAGGCATGAAAAAGCGCGAAAAGTAAGAGAAGAAGAAGAAGACGAAAGAGAAGGAGAAAGACAAGAGACGACGACGACCGATTCCGCGTAATCGCGAGAAGAGATGTCGAGAGGACGGTCAGGATGGATCATCGCTGTGTCGGTGACCGTTGGTCTTTTGAAGTACCTAACAGAGGAAAAGACGAGAAAGCGAGCGAGCGAGCGAGAGAGAGAGAGAGAGAGAGACGAGATGAGAACTCCCTGGCGCCGTGTTATCTTATTCGTTAAGATCCTCCGGCAATGAACGGCAAGAGAAGAGGGAGAAGGAGAAAAGGGAAACAGATCCAACAGTGGTCTTCTCTCTCTCTCTCTCTCTCTCTCGGACGTTGTTCATCTTTCTCCCTCTTCTCGAGCGAAGGGGTCCCCGGGGGAGGAAATCCAGGAACGGCTCTTCGAGTCTAGACGACGCGCGAGAGATAACCCAAGTCTCGTCTCCCCTCTCCTTTCTTTGCGGTCCTTTATCAGACTGCTTCTCTCATCTGTCCGGGAAGATGGACGGATACCGAAGAGACTTGAAGCCCTTCGCGCGCGCGCGCGCGTGCGTGCGGGAGTCGCAGTGACCGCGCTGATTTTGTGAGATCGTAAAAAACACGCATCTTCAGCTCCCGAAACGGATGCTTACATTAATGGCTCTAAGTATACTTGAGATTGATGATAACGACTCTGTAACTAGCGTTTAGAATAATAATTAGCATCTTCAATCTTTTTTTTGCGAGATAATAACTTTATAAGTTTTTTAGTTTTTTTTTTTCACGGGCGCGCGAAATTTGTTTTCGCGCGAGAAACGACGAGGTTTTGCGCGATGCAGGTTATTCCTGAGGATCGACGCGGACCTTACGACGAGACGCTCGCCGACTGTATACGTTATCGGGAAAATAAATTATACGCACCGCGGCGGCGCTACCGCGAGAGCGAGATACCGCCGCTATCGGCGGCGTATCTAAAAAGCTCGCGCTCCGCCGGAAGCTCGACTCTCTTTCTCTCTCTCTCTCTCGCCGACGCCGACGTCTGGCGTCAGTGTGTGTATGGTATGCATGTACATCTATGTCGTGCGCGCAGATGCCGCAAAACCCGAGCAGCAGCAGCAGCAGCAGCAGCAGCAGCACCGAAGTCCTCCACCGATAGCCTGATGGTCATTTCTCATTTGTGTAATCTGCGCCACCCCCTCGGAGCCGAGCTTTCTCTATCTCCACCCTTCCTCCCGCCTTTCCCCTCTCTCTTTCTCTCGCGTTCGCGTTCTCTTTCGGGCTCCTCTCTTGCCCCTTCTCCTGGGGGATGCACTCATCCAGGAGGTGGGAGGATAAGCGACCATTTGTTCCGCGGGGCGGCTTTTGACGAGGTGCCCTAATCGTACCCCACCCCTCTCTTTCCTCCTCCCTCTTTTCCCGTCGACCTCCAGCGCGCGGGCTAATCGTAATTGCGAGCGACGATAAAAAGTGTCCGCCGCTTTTTCACCGTCCGGTGAGGGGTAAACTACCCCCTCTACCCTCCCCCCGACCCGCCCCACCCCGTCCCGCCCGCACGAAAGGATAAACGACGAAGTGTAGCGCAATGCACTCGCGCGTGCATGAGCCACCGGCGCGCGGAAGCGGTCGCGTAATTGTAGGAGTGGTAGTAATATTGCCGCGGGACCTTCGAGGGTGGCTCTTTAACGTCGGGATGACCTGTTTTCGTACGCGGCTACATTCCGCCGGACAAACACATCTCGCGCGCGTTTATTAATGAGGATTTACGAGCGTTCGAGCTGAATTAAAGAACTTAATAATTTCGTAATAATATAAAGACTGAAATAAATATATGTAGCTTCTGTGCCACGCAATCCAACTAGAAATTATTACTTCCTTTTGATCCTTCGTGGCCAGACCTCAAGAAGTCACGACAAGTTGGCCAGATCGGGCGGGTCTGTGAGACTTACCACGCGACTTTAAGATCGCGAATATCTTCGCGACAATATTTTTTCAATTTTGTTTTTCTTTGGATCAAAAGTTTGAACGATTCTGCGTCGATAAAAAAAGACAAAGTCAACAAATATCTAGTGATTCCGAAGATATATGCGTTTAAAGAAACCTACACTGGGAACAAAATCGTATTTGAGTCAACTATATGCGGCGGTCACGGGCTGTCAATGAAATATTGATTAATGTAGAGAAAATATCATGTTTCAATAGATATAAGATAATTAGTTTATACCGAAAGACAATTCAGTTGTTTTAAACAAAACTAATAATTTGCTAAAATACAAGTAACTTTGAATGTAGAAATCCGTGTGCTTGGTTTCAAAAATACAACACAACGTACAATATTTTGTCTTTCTGCCTATAATAACAAGCAGTTTGATTAGACTTAAATACTTAGTACAAACAAATTCAGATTATATTCAATTAAAGTAAATGAGTATTGCCTATTTCATTTTTTTTTAACAATATCTTTTATTTGAAATTACCATAAATTATGTTCGACAGAACAATTCATGGTTTAGTAATTAAATATGTTCATTATCAATATTGTTCGTTCACCTTGTATGGATTTGTTATCTTTATTGCCATATGCTTGAATTAAAAAACACAAGTAGTTCAAATAAAAAACTGACTGTCAACTAAACGCATTTAGTTAATAATATTTTTTTCTCAGTGTAGTTTTTTCTAGAAACGCGGATGCGCAATTTTCGAGTTGGTCTGGGAGACCCACGTCTGAACTTGAGGGTTAAGATAAAGTAAATTAAATAAAAAACTATATAAATATAATAAGGAAATTGGAATTTTTTTTAATTAATGTAAATCACAATTCGCGCGCAATTTACGCACTGTGAAAAGATGACTCAAGGTTTCAAGTCAAGGAACGAAAAATCGAGTGAAAACCGATACGTTAGATAATTCATAAGAACATTTCTGGAAGTATTTATTACTCATAGCGAAGGACGTGTCTTTTTTGCTTCTCGGACACGAAGACGACCGACGTTACGCGTCGCTCGAAGGAAGACTTTGACAAATCATCGTCGATCACCGACCCGTTGAGGGGCCGACGCTTCCCTATCTCCCGGGCTTTTCATCCCTGACGGGCCGGACAATGGTCCCTGACAAAACTCAGCCACCCCCGCCGGGTGCGGCTTTTTTACCGTTTTTCGCGATCTGACGCGATTCCACGTTGCCGCGACACCGTCAAGCCAGTGACGACGGCGCGGCGTCGCGAATTTGTCGAACAGTCAACAATCGCGTTCGATCTCGAGTTTTTATTTTTTATCATCTTTAAACTTATTTTATTTCTACTCTAATAATCGCGATCTACAAGATCTAACAAAGTCGCAACCTTTGCGCGACTTTTGTCGCGTTCGGCTCTGTTCAAACTTCGAAACTTAGAAATCAAATATTCACTCGCAAAAAATGGAATTTTGCGAAAAGATCTTTCCAGCGAGAGATACCGAGATTAATGTGAGTTCGTCCGCGTCGTTCGGCCTTGGCATTCGTGAATAAATGGACGCTCTGTGTCTATGCTGGATCCAACCGAGGACGAAGAAGAAAGAGACAATAAACGAGGACGGCAGAGGAGAAGAAGAAGAGGGAACGTTTTCGCGCGATAAGATAAGGCCCTCTTATCAACGCCGTTCCGACGATACCGGTCTGGAGGAATGGTCGAGGAACTGTATAATCGACGTATTTGCGACGCGCGACACGACCGGCATTTGACCCGAACATCGATTCGCCATTAAGCCATTAATGTGGACAAGCAAACTGGTCGTTCGACCGCCTCCGAGCATCCTCCTCGTTATAACGCTTCCTTCAAAAAGTCACGAAACTCACGAGAAAGACGACACCGAGAAAAGCGAAGAAAGCGACGATGTGTGGAAACGTAATAATTATTTTCGCGTTGAACGTTATTCAATAAAAAAAAATTGAATTTTGCTACTAATTATTGCGCTACTAATTATTTTTCTTTTTTTTTAATACAAAAACAGATAAAATTAATTAATTTGTTATTTGCAATATATTTGTTAAATATTACAATTACACGGGAAAAAAGTTTTGCTATTACACGGCCAGCCAGAAAAATCTGTCGAGTCTGCTGAATTTTTTTTGTTTCACCAATAAAATGTTTTGTTGCCAACGTTTCATTGGTAAAACAAAAATAGGATTTACAGAAAATGTTTTTTACTAGCCATTTAATAACTAATTTTTTGCTCGGGTAATTAACCTAGCAATTTTTTTTTTCGCGCAAAAACTTTCTCACGAAACAAAAAGATCATCTATAAAATATATTATCAAAGAATTATTTACTTAACGTTAATTCCGTTATTAACTGAAAATTGGTACAAGTCAAAACGGCAACCGGAAGTGCAGCGACGAACAACAGCGGAACGCCAGTCGGATCGATCGAGCACACACGTGTTAATGCGGGTTGCACTCTCACGGACACGTGTCTAGCGATCGTGGCGACAGGTGCGAAGCCTGAAGCCCGCCTGGAAGCAGCTCGCGAACACGTTCTCCATTTAGCGGGGGCCACACGTGTGCCTTCCGGTCGCTGCCATTCTCGAGGAGATATTACGAGAAGGAAGGCGCATCCTCGGGAAACACGTGGCAGGACGTCTTGAGGGCTCGTCGGGAGAAACGAACTTTGAGAAGGGTTCCCTCCCCCCCCCCCGTAAGACGAGCGGGTACTCACCACTTTGACACCATGATCGCCAGTTCGAACGATAACGAGACGCCGTCTCTGATCGTTCCCTCATGACGTGACCCGAGCACGTTCTCGTGGATCTGATTACGCACGATTAAAAACGTTATCGCGAAAATAATATCGCACGATTTTCTTTCTGCGACGATGTTATCGGTCGGTATCTCGTTATCTTAATAAACAATTTTTACGTTGATATATATGTCAATAAGTTGGCCAGACCGGGTCTGTGAGACTCGCAACTTCAATTCTTTGCGGCATAGTGGCAAGTGTACTTGTTACCTTCCATTCATCCGTTTTAGTGATACATAACGCACAAACTCATCAATTTTGATGGGTTTTTTTTTGTATTTTCCACTAGATAAGAGTTTGGTATTTATGGTCTAAATGTCAATAATAAAAGATGATATATTTTTTATTGTAAACAAATTAATGAAAAATAAAAGAACGCAAGTTTAGCAGAAAACATTCACTTGTGAGAAATAATTTTCTATAAACATATATAGATTGAATGTGAATTATGTGGTTTTTGGATCACTGATCCACGAATCTGGAGTTAAAATTCAAAAATTCAAAATGGCGGACAAAAAAATAAAAAATTTTGAATTTTGAAAATCCGGACTTCAGATTTGTGTTTAGCGACTCAAAACACCTGCAAGTACAAATTTTTAGGGCAATTCTGTTTGGACAGAAAAATGTGTGCCGGAAAGAGTTGAGATCAAATATCTCCGCGAAAGATCAATATCTTTTCCATTTCTTTTCTTGAATCGAAAGTTTGAACGATTGTGCGTCGATAAAAAAACAAATTGAAAAATCTCTAGTAGTGTCAAAGATATAAGCGTTAAAAAAAAACTAATTTTTTTTAGAAACGTCGATGCGCAATTTCTGAGTGGGTCTGGGAGACCCACGTCTGACTACGAGAGGTTAATAAACAATGTTTTTTGCATGACAAAAAACTTTTTCAAAAAGTATTGCAAATTTGTTATATCGTTGTTATAAATCGAGCCAAAGATATAGAGAGAGAGAGTTCGCTCTCTTACGTTAGAGTTAGACGGCGATAAGTTCGTTCGATCAATTACCGGGCCGGAAAGCTCGATCTCGCAGCGAGCCTCGCCGCTCGCGGAGTCAACTCAATCCGTGAGATATCGATCGGCCAATTGGCGGAAGAAGCCGTCGGTGCGTGGAAATAAAATCCTATTTCCATTCCTGACTGACAGTCGACTAATTTTTTTCAGATTTATTGAAGGACCCGTCTCTTCGGCGCGAAGTAGACATCCGAGCATCGACAGACGCCCGTCGAGATTATATTCCCGTTAGAACATTTCGCATTAAAGCCAATTCATCCGGTTCGCCATTGGCGATTCTGATTTAAGTTGCACGAAAGAAAGAACGCAACGAGGACAAGCGAGTTTTCATCGTATTAAATATAAAATTGTCGCCGATATTCGCACTCGTCTTTCGTCTCGGCTCAAATAAATTGTATTAAAACAAGAAACTAAAAAAAACATTCAAATTTCTGATTCTGTTGCAAGAGCTCTTGAGAATACCAAGATCTACGTAACGTTTGTTTAAAAAATTTCCTTGTCTAAAAAATTGTTCCTTACTTTCGACGCCTTTCATCGAAGACGAATCTTGTCGGAACTCGCGTTCAAATTCGCTTTTAATCCAAGTCGGAAGTGATGCGATCGAGATTCTTCTCGAAGAAAACCTTTTTTTTTTTGATAACCTGGAAGTGGAGCAAAGACGCAGATTCGACGAGAGAGACGACGACAGGTCGTCGACGGGAATCGCCTTTAAATGAACTGTCGAACTGCGGATCAGAGGTGGCGCGAGGCTGCGATCGCAAATTGACTCGTCGTCACCAATAAAAATTCAATAACCCTTCAGTTATTGTCGAAAAGTTCGGACGGACCTTTTACTAACGCGCTGCCATCCTTTCCTGCCCTCGACCAGCAGTGTTTTTTTTTGTTTTTTTACATTCGGTCGCCGACACTCACTGAAAAAAAATACCCGATGATGCTATCGCGGCACCGCGAATTGGCTGCTGACGTCGGTTACCCGATTTTCCTCTCTTTTCCACCCACCCCGTCCCTCTCGCTCGCCCGTGGTCCTCTCTCGGGGCACAACCGGTCCGCCGACATGCCCTTCCCGACACCCCGCCGCGTTTGCGGTCGAACACGCACACACACACACACACACGGCGTATACATGCGACACATTTATATTCCCCGCCGGCAGGTTCACACAGCTGTGTTTTTGTGTACAAATTAATCTCCGCCGCGTGAAAAATGGGATGAGACAATCGTACAGGGTTGATAGTGACTGTTTCACCGCGTTCCAAACGCGGATACATCATCGACAAGAGATCAAATTGACCCGCGCGACATCATCAATCACGCATCGTAACAAGAATTAATTAAGATGTCTGCTACGCAAAAAAATAAATGTGAATATGTTGTTAATTTTTCAATTCGTAATGTCAATTTTAATCTCGTGTTAAGCAGTTTTATCTTTTTCTGCTCCCCCCCTCCATTAAAGACTCATACCCTTAACATATTATTACGTGCTCTGAGTTTTGCATATTTTAATGATTTACTTACATTTATGGAACTTATGATTATTATAGGCAATGAAACAAGAAACATTACACTTTGTTAA
Source organism: Pseudomyrmex flavicornis (assembly GCA_014825475.1). NCBI lineage: Eukaryota > Metazoa > Arthropoda > Insecta > Hymenoptera > Formicidae > Pseudomyrmex > Pseudomyrmex flavicornis. The sequence continues at coordinate 681 of QVNW01005221.1, read as the reverse complement.
AAAGTAAAAATATGAAAAATTATAACAATGGTCCATCTATTCCCATCCTTTGGATAGACCATTGTATGAAGGACAGATAGATCTCTATAAAAATACAATTTACATGCATTTTTTAAACAAAAACGCATTATTATACTTATTTTTAGTTGTACTTTACATTTTTTAACAAATATGCAATGTTATTCTTAGTTGTGCGCTGTAAAAGTGATCGAGAGACCTGGTGGATACTCATTTCTCTTTTTTCAATAACATCTATTACCATCTTTAAGGTAGTTCTATCACGAGACAAAAGTTCTGACATAAATTCGAATTTTTTACGTAATATTGTCTGAACCAATCTTTATTTTTTTATACAAAAAAAAAACAGTCAATTACCGACCATTTTAATGAAACAAATTAAGTTGAACACAGGTATAAAACATTGACATATGTGGTATACGCGAATTCTTTGTGTTCGTATTTCTTTAACTTATAGACTTGAGATCTTCTCCAAAAGCTACTAAATATATCTTCAAACTGTCTAAAAAGTAGACATTAAAAAAAAAATAATAACGTTACCGACCATTTCGATTTAATGAAATGATCTAAAGTGATAAAGATTCGAAGGCTCATGATAGTATCAAACTAAGAAAGAATATATGGTCTACCGAGCCGTTCGCAGGATGTTTGTGCGGAAATATA
>QVNW01005218.1:0-17038 GCA_014825475.1 Pseudomyrmex flavicornis | reverse complement strand
GGTTACGTGGATCAGTAGTGGATGTAGCCAGAGAGAGAGAAAACGGAGACGTGTGAATGTAAAGCTTGAAAGAGAGAGAGAGAGAAGGAAGAGAAGAGAGGAATAGTTAATAGAGCGAATTGCGAGGATATCAGTTCGATTGTCGTGCGTGCAATAATATTCGCGCGTCTCTGTCGCGACGAAAACAGCAAATGCAAGGGATACAAATTAAAACCGAAACGTTATTCTCTCTTACGACTTACAAGAGAATGTAATAAATTTTTGATCGATGTTTTTGTGAGAAAAATTCCTGCGAAAATCCAAGAGTTGTTACGTAGCAACAATATAAAGTGAGTTTTACTCGTTCTTCTTATTTTTTTTTTCTTTTATTCTTACCTCTTGTACATGTTTGTTTCCATCAGATACCATGCTCGCAATTATCTTTTAGCTTCTATCAAAAGAATTGAGAGATCGGATCAGTCTTTGTAACGACGTGAAGAAAACTGAGAACAATATTAAAAAAACAATACTTTAGAAAATTATTTTCGATCTTCAGGTTTGCCAAGTGAATTATAACCATTCGACAAATTAATGATCGTGTTAATAAATTTATTTATAAGCAATTGTCACGGTATAATTCTTTATAAATTTTTAATTTTAATTTGTGTTATATAACGGAGAGGGTTGAGAGGAATAAAAAGAGAGAGAGAGAGAGAGAGAGAGAGGAAGAGAGAGCGCGTTGCTCGCAGTTATATCGATTTACATTAAATCAGTTATTATTATAAAAATATATATGATTTTTATAATTTTCTCTATTTCTTTGATAATTTAGTTCATTTATAATCGTGATTGCGTACTTGTACTCTTCAAATGATATGTCACGACTCCGGGAATGACTACGTAGATTTTTTTTTATAATATAACAATCATTTTCCGATAACAAAATGATTGCAATATAATTGTACGTAAGTTTGCATATTAATTTCTTCCTCTATAAAAAACTGCAACATCTCGTTGCAATTCTCTCGGTTATCATAACTACCCAACTGATGGGTGTATAGTTGCAACAATTAGCAACAATTCAACGAACGATTATTTGTTCGAACGGTTAAGAAGGAGCAATTACGCACTAGTGTAAATTTACAAAACGTGTTTCTCAAACAAGATTCTGCATTTTGTATTTTATTTTTCTAGAACCGTATACCGCGCCGGATTCTGAGGTCGTTTTGGGACAAAAATAATCAAAATGTCGAGGCCGTTTTTTGAAAATACAAGTGTTCACAACTGGCAAATCGCAAATCGTCCCAAGCGTTTTTGCGCGCTCACAAGATCCCGAAGGTGCCCCGAAATATCGATCAGTTCTCTTAAATACTGACGTAATTTTGTATATATGACGTGAGAAATTACCGGAATTGCTTCTCAATGTTGTCACTTGTATCCGCGGATATTTGGTCTGTTGTTCTCGGACGCGGAACAACAATTAATGAAGCATCCGCATCAAAACACAATAGTCGGAATATTACAAGTCCCCTCCCCCGGATTTTGTCATCATCAAAGCGCGTACAAAATGCGTCACAAACGAATGACATCTTCTGTATGGTGAAATGTATTTATAATAAAATAATAATCGCGATATGGTATCGTTTCTACGATTACGATAAGATAGAAAAGAATGGACATATCGATAAAATACACAACTTTCATATGGCGGTAATTTATTCAGAGAAATAGCGTGAATAACACGCCAGTATTATATTTTCCCATCAACGTTTATAATATTCCGTTAAATATTCCGATTAATAATTTTTGCGCGCTGTATTTTTTAATTTCAATTAAACAACCGTCCGCAAAAATTAGCAATCGCTGACATTTTTCTGTTTGATATATTTTGTTTTTTGTTTTATTATCACAGGAAGGAGCAAATCGTTCCGTTCGGATTTGTCAAGCTACTAAATTTAGACAGGAGTGTGCGAGAGAGGCAGATATTATATTAAGATGTAAGAACCGCATTGATGTAAATCAGAGGAGACGTCCAAATATTTGCAAAATGCACGGGAGGATTATTTTTAGAAAATTGTTACGAGACATCGCCGCGCAAAATAATATTCGATATGATGCACCGAGAAACGAGACGGGTCTTTCCGTAATGAGCCCGGCGTATTTTATTTGTCGCCTGTCGTTTGCCAACACACGTCCGTTGTAAGAGGCCGAAAAGCGACAATTTCGATGATAATATTCTTCCTTCATATTTTCTATCTCACGAGATAAATGTCCCGATGACCGGATATTTACTGAGAAAACAATTACTGGAGGATGTGCGAAATTTTATCACAACATTTTCGCAATTCGTTTTTTTCACGTATCTTCTAAATGTATTGTTAATTATTATATTTGTCTCCAATTTTACATATGTAATTGTTTATTTTTTAAATGTCCGGCGGGAACGTTTTGTTCTAAGAAAACTTCAGGCGTGTATCAAACACAAAAAGTTGTTTACTCTCGTCTCTTCTTATTTCTCTCTGTTTTTCGCTTCCTATCGTGGTCGTCGCGATTTCTTCTCCTTGTTCAGTCATTGATCTTTCCATCATTTCCGTCGTGCAGCTGACATGCGATGCCGGCGCGGCGTTAACGCTAAGAGTGCGGGAATAAAATAAATAAACGCGCGCGCGCGCCAACGAAGAATATATCGGGAGTGCAAAAGTACATGTATGTAAATCGAGGGGACGCAATGATGTGAGAGAAAAACAAAATACGAAGAGGAGGCGCGCAAGAAGAAGGAAGAAGAAGAAGAAGTAGTTTACTTCTTCGGCAAAAGTAGCGAAGTAGCGAGAAACGTGCGCGTAGAGCAGCAGCAGCAGTTTGACACACGCGAAGCTGGCGGCCCAAGCACGTGACAACAATTTTCGCGGGTCTCGGACCCGCCGCCGGGCCAATGGCGGGTCGCTTTCTAGCCGAGGCAGCGCCACTGGTATGCAGTGCGGTCTGTGTGCCGTCGTCGCCAGTTTGTTCCGTCGGGCTATGTGCATCGCAGGTAGTCGACGTGGTTCCGGAGAATCCTGTTATCAGGAATTGGCCACCGATGTGCAGGGCAGACGGCACTCGCAAATGGAATCTGCGGACATTGAGTTTGTCAAAGCGACTAATATTGCGGAGAGAATGAAAAACGTTGTTCAGCCACAAGAGGTGAGAAACGATTGCGGAACACGATATTGTTCTTAACAAGTTGTAATTACCTTGTTTACATAAAAGTCACGAACTGCCACTTCCTTGCCTCGCCGATTTTCATACTTGTCAAACATAATTTGAACCGGAGAAAAAGGTTTTAATGGTGGAAAAAATATTTAAATTGGTGGAGAACAATTGGTTTTTATTTGTTTCTCTTTATTACAAAGACACGTGGTTAATTTAAAGAACGCCTCGTTTGAGAGGCAAGGAAACGTCATATATTGAAATTGGCCGATTAGAAAAAAAATTTTGAACTTGTTTAAGAGAATTTAATTTGTCAAAATTTATTTGATTCCGTTTTATTTTGTATCTATTTTTGATATAATCGCACTTTGATTTCACGACGCGAGAAATCTATTGCTTCGAGTAGACTTTGCACTATGAACATATATCAGATGCTCTAAAAGCACTTCCATTTAGAAGAACTTTCTTGACAAATCGTGCACTAGAAAATTGAGTAGCGTCTTCTGGAGAGAGAGAAAGAGAGAGAGAGAGAGAGAGAGAGAGAGAGGGAGCGGAGTTCCCTTCTTTACGTGCCTTCTCTACGCGTTCTCTTCCAATTGTCGGGCAACTTACCAAGTAACTTTCATACAGAAGACGTTGTAGGTGAAAGAAAAGAAAATATAAAAGAAGAAGAGAAATTACGCCCTGTTCCTCCAGAAGATGCTACTACGCCCTTTATAATATCTCGGTGATTTTGTCACTCGACCTTTAAAATCTTCGTCTCGAATTCGAAGGCCGGTGTATGTTTTCAAATATTTGTATTTTTTTTTTTTTTTTTTACAAGGTTTGCAAATATCGATGTATATTTTATAGGCCGTACGTGGTAATTGGAAAATATGAAAACTAAATAAAAATACGTAAAAAAAAAAAGTGTAAATCATATGTAATTTCAATCTAAAAACACTCCGCTGTTTCTGCTGAATATATATGTCAAAGATAAACACGAGGTATAAAGTAAATTTAACTATTTTAATATTTAGTTTTTCTCAATAAAAAATATTGAGTGCTCTATCTTGCACTTGTGACATATCGTCGTCTTGATCGATACGAAGTATCAAGCTACGAAGTTGCTTTAAAATTGTATCAATAAAAAATACTCTAACGTACACAAGTTGATAAACATTAATAAATATTACGCTAGCGCTATTAGATGAAAGAGGCCCAAGTCGGACCCAAAGCGTGAAGTGGAACAGACAGACACACACATACACACAGAAGGCGGGATAAGTCTACCACAATAATCTCGGGAACTACTCGCAGACGTAAACAAGGCTTTGAGTTACAACGTTGAAGAGGATAATGCGCGGCATTATATCTGCTACTGTACATTTTCATGCGTAAATTTCGCATTTCCACAATGTCGGTGCGTTTCTCACACAAAGCTTAATAAAATTGAGTTTCTCTCAATCTGTCTGTGTGTTTGCTCAGGAAATATACACGTGCAAAAAATTTAAATTATGTATATGTGAGAAAATTATAGACGATGCATAAAACATTCCACTTATTACTTTGTTGTTGATTGCTATTTATAGAAATTTTTATTTCTCAAGCAGCGTGCAACACACCAAAAGCTTAATTAGGAAGTTTACGAGCAAAGTCTTTTTTTTTTGTGAAACTGATGTTACCAGTTGGAAAACAAAAATCACGCACGCGCACATTACTGTTTGTTTATTTATTTATTTGTTTTTTTTTTTACAAAATTCACTTCTTCGAAGAGTGTGCGTTTTAAAACGATCCTTCAACGACTGAAGCAATCTTTATTAAGATGGTTTTAGCGCCACCTTGAAAAAACGCATTACCTTGAAAATATCGCTCTCCGAGGGAAAATTAGCTTCCCGCGTACGTCTTTTCTTTAAAATAATAATAATAAAAAAAAAAAAAAGAGTAACATTTTTTTACGACAATAACAATATAATATTCACCTGCAATTTATCTCTCTCTCACGTGAAGAAACAAACTGTGTTACCATTGTATATATTGTTTCTATTGCTATTTGCATTTAGTGTAAAATACATATGTGCTCTAAGCAAAAGTTAATCTTTCCGCTTATCGTTGTTGCAGAGACGGATTGCCGAGATAACAGTGTATAGCGAGGAGCAGAACGCGGTGTTCGTACGTATCTCTGGTGAGTAATTCTCCTCGCGTCACGTCAATACATATCGGGGACATTTTTTTTTTTTTTTTTTTGCGACGAGCGATTGGTCTCGAGCAAAAACCAATCGAACGAAATATCAGACGAAGGGTGAAGGAGAGATTCGAAGACGAAGGTTTCCGGACCAATGAATAGATTTCAACAGAAATTCGCCGCAACAAATAGGCGCAAATATTGTGGCATGCACCCGGTGCATGCGCACTGACGTTGACACGCGGAGCATTTTTCTCTGCATTCGACGCATTCTTCTCTCATCCAGGCTGCCGACGGTCGGCCGACCTGAAACACGGCAGTATAGACATTAGCGTAACTCTCCGTAGGTATCTTTGATGTTAATGAAGCTTAAAATGGAGTTAAATTTACATTATTTTTAAAATTGTACGCAATACGTAGCGCGTACATGTACAACGAGTTGGAGAAAGGAGACGAAGAGAGAGAGAGAGAGAGAGAGAGAAAAAAGGGAACGAGAGAAAAAGTCAAATCCCACTTTATTTTTGAGTTTGGTTTTGATTCAACGCGCAACTGGATGGTCAAAGTTGCGCGGTCAAACTCTCTGTGTGTGTGTGTGTGTTTGCATTGCGTTCGAATGTTTATTAAATATTCCTCAAAAAGTAATATTTAATAAAGTAATTGCGTTTTAATTTAATTAAAAAAAAAAAACAAAAATAACTTTTGTATTAAATAACTGGGACGCTTCGCTGGGAGTTTTTATCGCCGCAAAACGAAACGACAATCATACGAAAGAATATACGGAAGTGGGTCGACGAAATAAGTTATGCCTTCGGCGCATGAGGATAGATTTAATCGTTTCTTTTAATTTTTTTCTTACGGTACGTACGCGCGAACGTTTTTAAAACGAAGGAAAATAGGGCTCTCAGATATTACATCAGGTGTGCGAAAAAAAAAAAAAAAAAAAAAAAAAAAAAAGTTTTTCTTCTTATGTTATTAATTACTTCATTGTCATACATTTCTCAATGTGTGCGAAATAAAAAACGATTGGATTACATTAACGTATAATATAAAACAAAATGTAAGAAGAAAAATCTTTTTTTTTCTTTTTCAACATAGAAGAACACAGAGAGCCTCGCTCGGCTCTCATTGACCTTGTTTTCAACGTGTACACTTGATTTAAGATCATCTTTGTCACGAAGGTGCAAGCAATTGTCCCGAATTCTCGCATGTCTTCTTCTTCTTGTGTCTTTCTTCTAATCTGGATTATGTTCCTCTTCTGTCGCTCTCGAGAGAGCGACCTAACAATGATGCAGTCCTTTTGATCCGCATCCACGGAGCGATGACAGCTGCTGTATTTTCGTTGGCAGAAACAACTCGAAATGATTCCTTATCCTCTGTAACGTTTTCGTTCGCGTTTCGCGCGAACTCTCGCTTGAAATATTATTTTCAACGATACCATTTCGCGCGCGTATCCGAATGTTAATAAATAAAAATTTCAATCAGCTCGCGCGCAAACAAAAATTACTTGTCGGTAGTAAAAATATTATTGAAAGTAAACAGCTCGCGAAGAATAAAATTGTCTCTAGCTTCGAATATTATTTATAGTATCCAGCACGCGAATAGATCGCTTCTGGCTTACAGTATTATTTCATGCAACTCAACAACAAATTGCCTTTGGCTTTGAATATTACTCGCGGCATGTAGTCCCTTCCTTCCCCCGTGGGCTCACGGGACAAATTGTCTCCGGTTCGCGATATTATTCGATGCGAATATAATATCGATATGCAAACCAGCTCGCACACGTATCGCCTTTTTACGCTCTCCTTAAGCAAAAGTATAATTAAAAGTAAATTACGTAACTAATGTACATACCGAAGTGCAATAATGATTACGTAATTAACCGTATAGTTTGCCTCGTATAATAAAAAAAAAAAAAAAAAAAAAAAAAACGATAAAATTGCGCGCTGTGCCGCCTCGCAAACCGTGTGTTCACAAAGATGAATTTATTAATATACTAATCGGTGTACATCGTGTAATTTCGCACTTCTGCTGTTTCTCGCGCGTACGGACGCGCGTAATGCGTGCGCGTGTGCAACGCGTATATGCATCTCGCACGCACTGTGCAGGTGAGACAAGGATGAGCGAGAAACGCGACTTGTCTTTGTCATTATCGAATTTGTCTTCTACTTGTTTCTCTATTTTACTTATAAAGTCTCAACCGGACTTTTGTTCGAGAAATAATTGTAACAAAGTATTTTTATACACGTAAAGAAACTAATAATTAAAAGCACATTAAAAAAAAAAATAATAATAATAATCTGAAGAAATGTAGAGTTTTCATATTTTCATATCTAATAATTATTTCTTTAACAAATGTGTGTTAGATAAAACTTGAGAAAAATGAAAAGTTGATCTTTTTTACAAGATAAAATATCGAGGCGATGCCCGGTTTGATTTTGTTACAGACAGCAGAGTATTTCATAATTCCGGAACGTCCGCAACGTTATCGGAAGTCCGTGATGAATCCGCAACGAGACGTTTATCGGACGCGGATCAAATCCTGCTGGAAAATCTAGACGTCGGTCGATGCAGAATCAAACACACCGGTCGATTTCTGACGATGCACAAACGACGACGTAAGAGACTCACCACGAGATCGTTGAATCAAGAGCGCGGTATCTTGGACGACATCTTCCACGGATTGGTGCAGGTAATATCAGAATCGAAGAAGCTTCTTTAAATTGCGCGCGTGTGTGTTTGTTCACGTAAGTAAAAACCGTTTCACAGTCAAGTCCGATTTATTACAGTGCGTGTTGCAAAGAGCTGGAAACTGGCGATTCAACGCTTTCACGCTCGAAACGCTTACGGGCGGTGAGTAATAACGTTTGAATTTGTAACAAATACATGATGTATTTTTGTAACAATCTTAAAATCAAATTCGTGTTTTAATTCGTGCAGGTCGTTCCTTGCCGGTATTGTGCGTCCACCTTTTTCACTGGTACGGACTTTTGCAACACTTCAACTTGGACGTGGTGACGGTGTGGAAGCTATTCAGTAAGCGTTTAAAATACATTCACGTAAAGCAAATTTTGCAAAGTTATCGATCTTTAAATGTGTCACGTCTTGTCAATTCGATGTAACTGTTTGCTCGTAGCTTTTATCGAGGAAGGTTATCATAGTACAAATCCATACCACAACAGTATACACGCTACGGATGTCACACAGGCAATGCATTGCTTCCTCCAAGAAAACAAGGTACAAGTTTTTTTACATACAAAAATTACCCTAATCACACATTGTCTTTGGCAAAACAAAAATAAACGTAATCATATTATAAATTTGCAGATTAAGAAACATCTGACCAATTTAGAAATAATGGCTTCCTTGATAGCAGCTGTAACGCACGATTTGGATCATCCGGGTGTGAATCAGCCGTTTCTCGTCGCGACGAGTAATCACTTGGCCGCGCTTTATCAGGTAGAAACTTATCGAATATACAAAATGAAGACTCTTATTGCGTTTTGCGAGTAATTAGTAGATCAGCTCGGTCTAATAAATTGGATCTCATTGGACTTTCAGAATACCTCGGTTCTCGAAAACCATCACTGGAGATCGGCCATAGGATGTCTCTTAGAGAGCGGTGTCTCAGCGCAACTACCCGCTCACGTGAGACCGGAACTTCAACGGCACATCAGCTCATTGATCTTGGCCACGGACATCACCAGACAGCAAGAGTTTCTCACACGTTTCAGGGTACGCCCTCAAAAATTAGAAGTCAGTTTCTGTTTTTCTTATCTGATGAATTAACAATTTGCATTTCTCTTCGCAGGATTATTTGAGCAACGATTCGCTCGAAATGACATGCGCGAAGGATCGCCACTTCATTCTGCAGATCTCTCTAAAATGCGCTGACATTTCGAACCCGTGCAGACCCTGGGACATATCGAAGAAGTGGTCGTACAAGGTTTGCGAGGAGTTCTTTAGACAGGGCGATTACGAGCGTCGTTTGAATCTTCCGGTCACGCCGTTATGCGATCGCCACACAACCAGCATCCCGAAAATCCAGGCTGGCTTTTTCAAGCACGTCGTCACTCCCCTCTACGTCGAGTGGCATCGTTTCCTCGGTGGCGGTCTGAGCACGTCGTTAATGGAATACCTGAAGGCTAATCAGAAGAAATGGGAGGCTCTGATCAATCAAGAGGCGGCTGAGGAAACGGAGACCGAAATTTCCGAGCTGGACGAGGCCGAAGCTGTCGCCAGTTCTGACGAGGAAACGGGCGTCGATGAGGATTCGGGCAGCATCGATCTGCTAATACCGGCGGCTTACGTGCAATCATCGCGCATGCCGACACTGCCCGGACGAGTGGGACTGGATTGCGTAGGCAGACGTCATTCCGTACCTCTGAGCGTGCCGAAACCGTTGAGTTTGCCCTCGCGCCAGTCTGCTAGGAGAGAAAGTCTGCCGAGCGAGCAGCTGAAAACGAAGAATCCTTTGTTGAAGCTGGAGGATGAACATCGAGAACCGAGCTCGTTGTCTCTGTTGTCCTCCAGAAACAGTATCGTCGAATCGCCGAACGTCAGCATTTCCGAAAGACCGGTCAGTGCGGAAAATCTTCTGCCCGAGCCGACTATAGCCAGTATTACCAGCAGCAGCGAAGCGACGAGATTGAACGCGGTTTTGCAATCGGACAACATCAGTGTGCAAAGCGTGCCGAGCAAACAATTGACGCGGCAGCAGACCTTCCCTCCTCTACAGTCGTCCGTGAGAACGAGATACATGTCAACGACCGCGGAGATGTCGCAGTGTTACACGCAGATGTTAAAGGAGACCGACAGCGCTACCTCCAATTGCTCGATTCTTCCGAGAAACAAATCGTGCTCGAGCGACCGATGTTCGTCGGCCTCGTCGTCGCAGTTTGAACCCGATTTGTGCAATCAAAAGACGTCACCGAAGATTCTCTCGAGAGAATTGCTGATGGTGGATTTGCCTATGAAGAGACGAGGCTCAACTCTGTCGGATACAATTAAACAGAAGCACGGCTCGGATCGTCGCTTTTCCATGCAAACCGTTCGCGCCGACGACGCGCTTTTCAAGCATCGGCACAAACGACCTTCCTCCGCTCAAGATTCCGATTCCATGCAGATGTTTTACGCTACGCTAACAGGATCCCACAGTGACAAGAGCAATCGTATTTCCGATACGGTTCTCGCGGAACAATACAAGTCGGATTCCGATCGCAATGTCGAACTTAAGTGTCGCGATGTAACGTCGACAATCGAGGAACCACAAACTACTACTACTACGTTCAAACAGTCCGAACAAACGGATCAATGTACTTTATCGACTAATAACATGTGTTCCGCACAAGAGCGAAGATATTCAACTCCCACGACAGAGTGCAAAACGGTAACGACTGACTACACAGGTAGACGGTACACCACGATACCCGTGACCTCTGAGCTTAGCACTCACAAAGTGTTCTTTATCGGTAGTCCCCCCGATACGTCGCCACCCAATCGTAGCACGTCCTCAAGTGATAGTGGTAGTGAATTAAAACGAACTATCGGTGATTCGAGTAACGAAGCCGGTGTCAAACGAGAGTTAGATTGCCTGAAGGACAAGAATCCCAAAATAGCAAAGATGGATTTTGACACGCGGATGAAAGAGAACGTTGATCCCCGCAACGACGACTTCGCTAAAGTATTAACGTCTCGTAGAAGCAGTCAGGTAACTGAGAAATTACTTTTAACAATTTCTGAAAAGACGAAGTTGTTTTTTTTTGCAGCTGTATTGGATAATATTGCGTTATTGAAAAAGCGTATACGTGTTTAACTCGTTGGAAAATTTATCCAGGGATGGGCAAGAAGACGCGGATCAGCTCCGGTTGGTCTTCTGTCGAGATTAGATGACTACACTTCAGCGTCTGTATCTACCAAAGTTGATATTTGTAGACGTGGATCTGTACCCGTTGATATCGCTAAGCAAGGTGCGTGTTACATATTTTTATCAATGAATGATGCGTTATTCATTGATAAAAATATCGCGATATTCATAATTTCCATTTGTACGACGTTTATTTGCATTTTAAATTATTTAGTTTTTTACATGTTAGGTGGATCCTGCAACCGGTTCACCTTGGGTTCTCGGGGAGATAATTTTGCAGCTTTAAGAAGAGCTAGTCTTCCGCAAGAAACTACGTTAGGAAATCTTCTGGGCAATGTTGTCACTTTAACTAGTAAGCCGATTTCAAATAAGTAAAACAACTTACAAAAATATCAAATTGTCACAATTTTCTTACATTCCAATATGTCGTTTTACAGGCGAACGTCATAGCTTTTCGGTAAATAATAACAACAATAATAACAATAACACTAGTAGCGGCAACAACAATGGCATTAACAGGTTGTTCGACAACACCTCCGGGATGCTTTCGCCGAGACGGGGATCGGTGCCGGCAGACATATCTGAGTTGCGCCGCGATCTGTTCGCGCGAAACAATGTAAATAACAAGTCGCGAAGTCGCAAAAAAGTGTTAAAAAGACGAAGCAGCGGGGGTCCGGAAATGTTTATCGGAATATCGACCACCGACGGGAACGACAACGGCACGTGGTTCAAGTGGAAGCGGGAAGTGGGAAAGCGCGATCCCGTTCCCGAAACGTTCATCAAGCGAAGAGGATCCCTACCGATAGAAATGGCTGTTTCACATGCTGGTCAGTTAAAACTCTAGATGAATATGATATTACAATATTAATATGTATCAATCATTTTATTTGCCAGATAAAACGGAGTTGTCTCGTCCAACATATCCTTGAATCTTAATTAATCCAACTCAGAACATCGTTCTCTCTCTCTCTTTCTTTTTTTTGTTTTCGCGGATCTGACAAAATTCCTGTTTGTTTGCTGTAGGATCAACATCGGCGCCACGTAAATCTAGCTTGTGGCGACTTTAGAACGCTATGAAAATACATGAGGACCGTCCACACACACACACATACTACCGGCAATTAACAACAACGTGTCACATCCACAAAATAACAGTCTTTCTTCGCGTTAACATTTCATCGGCGTATCGTCATCGTCAGTGATCAAAAAAAAAAAAAAAAAAAAGAAAAAAAGAAAAAAACACCTTTCACAATTGCCAATGAAGACTTTCTTGTCGATTTTAAGCGTATGTAGATAAATAGTATTATTATTATCATCGATTTGTTTCAAATGTTAAATAATATATAATTGTGAGAATAATAAGCCAAAACCTGCACTGGAACCACACGTTCAATTAATAGCAAAAGTACGATACGTATAATTGTAATATCGTTAAGTATTCGTATCTATCGTAGGCAAAACCAAGTTAATCGGACAATTCATTTTATATTATTAATCGAAAAGACATTTTTAAATTATATTACATATATATATATATATGTATATATACATACATACATATATAACGAGTGACATAAATAACGAGCATCAAAATGTTAAAAAAGTTCGTTGAACATCGCAGTGGTGTTGGGAAAGATGCGAGCGAATTTCACGTTCTGTTACGTGACATCGGCTCACTCTCTTCACATACTTGATCTCGATCCACGAGCAGTTCCTGAGCCGGACCATTTCCTTAGCTAAAGCTCAGATCCGTCATTCGACGTGTTGTCACGTAAACGCGTTCGCAGCGTGACTCTATATACAGATCGTCGATTTGTATCTTTCCAAACGCCACTGTACATCACATCTAGCTAGGACATCTCAAAATAAGTGCCGCTTGAAATAATAATTGCTAAATATAGAAAATAACTTTTCGAAATCACTTCCAATAATCGTGATTTTGACATACGTTGCCAAGTTCGTAATTCTAAGTAACTTTCACAAGATCTTAGCCGTAACTGTCTCCCTTTCTCGTAACTGTTTCTACTTTCCTATCACGAGCTCTTCTTCTTTCACAACTTTTTCTACACCTCGTCACGACTTTTCTACACGCACCTCTCCTCTCATCCTTTCCGGAAAGTAAACCCACAGTTCGCACTCTCGGTTTGCGTCTGCCGCAGGTCTCTAATTGCGGACACAAACCGTCGTATTGATAAAACCGTTGTATCAATTGTTATAAAATCAATCTAGTCAGCGTTTCCGTCTTTTGTAACGAGCGCGTGTTTGTAATAAACCGCGCGTTTGGTAATAAATATGCATGAGCGTATTTCTGCTCCGCCGAGACATTTGCGCGATAACATTCTCTGCATACACACACAGTGTACACACACACACACAATGATATCAAAATTGTACTTTTCAACGTGCGACGATATCATCGCGGATAATTAATATCTACGACGTTTACATACTATAATAATAAAAACAACTGATATAAAAGGATATTAGACGAAATATTGATATTAGAGAACGTAATGCGCGCATTAGAGCTATCGGAGTTGTCATGAAAACAATATCTCGAGCCGCTACCGCGCGATGTACCACACCTCGTGAAACGCACACTTTAGGCTAACACATCTTCTAAACCAGTTTGTAATTCAGAACTTGTTATAGTCTCGTCATTTTGGTATATATGTGTACGCACATAAAAAAACAACTTTAGCAACACATGCGTGTTGAAATTTTTGTCTTCAAATGATCTCGAGTATCTCTGTACTACAGATGTGCGCACAAAAAAAAAGTCTGGAATATTTTATATATATATATATTTTGACACATCGGATATGAAATAATTTTTGTATACGATTCATTTCTTGATCATCTCGTCTTAATATTTTTGTAGCAATTAGAAAGCGACGTAAACTTTCGTTTACTTCTACAAATGAAATTACAGAGAGACGAGATTACACTCTCAATAGTTCCAATGAATAGTTTGATATGTGTATATATATATATATATATATATTAATTAAATATATATATATATTAATTAAATATATATATATATTAATTAAAAATTAATTATATACACATTTTATTATTTAATTTACGTTAAATTATACATCACAACAAAATATGAAATAACATGTGACTGCTGTGTAAACTATCTTACAAACCGTATCGATTTGTTCAAATATTACTATATTTTTCTATGCAGAATGACGAGAGAGGAATTGAGATACGAAAACTAGTTCAAATACAAACCAGAAGTAACTGACATCTATCTTTAAAAACAAAATGTTTTCAAGTATGTGTAAAACATCTTAAAAAATCATTTAACGTCGAAAAAAAATCAATCTCGTATAATAGTTTTAATAGTTATATTTCAGTATTTCAAACGGCAGTTATCTAGAGACATGCGTATTGTATTAATCGAAATGTACACTCACACATACACACGCACGCACGCACACGCTCACATACTCACAGGTATGTCGAGAGAGAAGAATGAAGGAGTGGACGAGAAAGTAAGGACGACAAGAACAAGATGAGAATATCGGATCACACTGTCATGTATACACAGGGTTTAATAAGTTAATACGAGGATTTTTTAATATAATTGAAACGATTAGAGGACGATTAGAGAGACGGGAGGATTAGAGAAGAAAAAAAGACTGGTAGAGGACATTCATTGTTATAAAATATGTAATCTAAAGAAGTCAAAGAGAAGAAATTAATAAAAGACTTGCTCATGTGTAAATTTCGATTTGTTCAAAACTTAATGTGCACAGAACACAGAGCTCCACGAAAGAGCGAAATTAAGTGCGAAATCACGGCTACATGTCATTTGTATTACATTTATAAATTAGCTATTGGTACTTTTCTATATAATATTACATTTGTTATAATATATTATACATTAAATGTGTATACGTGTGTGTAATAAATATTATATATTATACTACACACACGTGTATACGTAAACATAAAATTTTACTCGAACAATTTTGTTACATGCATACATATATCTTATATATATATATTTATAAGATATATGTACGTCTTTATATTGGAAATAATAATTCAGAAGTAACAAAACGAGCTATTGTAAATGGCTCTAAAAATATACTCAATTCGAAAAGAGAATTTTTTCTTTATAGAAAATTTCAATTTCATTGTAACGTTCAAACACATTCCTCAAGAAAGAAAATATCATATAATGATGTATGAGATACAAATTGGTAAGTTAGTTAAACGACATATATAACAATAATACAAAACGATGAAATAATAGTAACATAATGTGACATTAAGTATAATAATAATAATTAATAATAATAATAATAATAATAATGTGTAATTATCACTTTTATCATCGTTCGTAATTTCAAAACCATTAGCATATCGTCATCATTAATTATATTATTATCTCGTTGTTGTTATAGTTATATAACGGTATTCAAATAACAATATGGATGTTTTAACTATTATTAGGTTTATATAGTGTGTGAGCTATGTGTGAATTGTTTTGGAGTTAATTAGTGAACCATGCGCGTTATTGATTATTGATGATATATGAATATTATTTATTATACCGATGATTTTGCAGTGTATAGACTTACGATATTCGAACCAAACTTAAATCAAAAGATATAGACAGGGTGTGTGTAATGTGTGTAATAATTTTTAACATCTACTACAGTTGTAACGGGAACATATTTCCAATTTTCAATATTATGATTCAACACTATGTTGTATTAAAAATTATTATACCGGTAGAATATTTGAATAATTATTTGTATTCAAAAGCAACAATATTATATATATATGTAAGAACTATAAATTTCCAAATGTTAAAAGTTACACGCTGTAACTTGTTATCTCTCAGACTGTCCGAAAGTAAAAAAAAAAAAAAACAAAAAAACAATACCACTACGTAAAACTAGCAATTTAAGAATGAAAAATATGTGTATCTCGCGATTCTAAATTTTACGATATTAATAAAACCTAAAAATAAACGTTAATGTACGTATCAATTTTACAGATATAGATTTGTTATATCTGTTTTTTTGAGAGGAAGAATGTTTGCGAACGCTGGCGGTCTTCCTTTTATCAATTTTTCAAACTCAATTTCTGCTGCGCTTTAAATGTATTTTATCTTTTTTAACATAAATGGTTTATTTGATGATAATTTTGCAAATACTTTTAATAATATGTCTACTGGTATTTTCAATAAAAGTGCAATATTGACAACACTAACAATCGCAGTACTTTATTGCACACTAGTTAAAAAATGAAGCAGATATCTGTTACACAAGTTTCTTTTTCTGTTTTTCTCTTTCTCTTCATATTAAAATTAAAAATTTTTTCCAGAGTGATTATGCATTCATACTGAAATACGTCCAGTTTGCAATAGAAGAAAATTGTCATAAAAGGAAGTTTATTTAAAAAAAAAACCGCAACGACGTGCAAATAGAAGAAACATTTCTTCAGCAGATTCTCGATCCAAAAAGTATTAATTTCCATTACGTTTAAAACACTTTGTATTTATGTGTGTCACATTTTTTAACCACACCAGAAACAGTAACAATATTACTGCATCTGACAGTCCGCAGTCTGTGTAAAGTGGGACGGGAAAATGTGCACACTAGGATATATATATTGTATTTTAAAATATTTAATTGAATAAAGATAAAATTATAAAAAACTTATAATTGTCTTTTTGTATTGAAAAAGTATCAGGAGAATATAACTAGCAAAGAGAGTGCCACCTCTTTGCTGGTTATGTTCTCCTGATACAATTTTTCAAAAATTCCGAGAAATCCCGACAAATTCCTGGAAAAAGTATCAGGAGTCTTTGTGCC